>CM057819.1:88054552-88329552 GCA_030067965.1 Latrodectus elegans
CTTTAAATGAATACCGAAAATATATAAGAGAAGATAACAGACCAAATACTAATTTTATTTGATTAGTATTTTATTTTATTAAGTTAGTAATTTTAAGTTTCGTATAAAATCTTCAAAGATTGAGATATTCATCCATAGTTTGATAGCAACGTCCTGCTTTATTTCTGTAGGCACATCTCTACTTGCTATATAAGCCGAGAGAAAAATTTTTAACAAGTTATTATTTAGGAGAATAATGTATAAACGTTTAATTTTTTTTCTCTTGTGTGTTACTTTAGTTCATTTAAATTTAGTTTAGTTTATTTAAATTTAGTTCACCTTTGTAGATATTTATCAGTAAGAAATACAGGTATATTTTTCAAGGGGGATTAAAATATTCAAAATAATAAAATCTCAACATATCTAAAATCATATGGCATCTGTATTATTCCTGATAATATAAAAATAAGCTCGAAGACAAAAGAAAATGTTGAGCTTGGAGGAATTCCATTATCATGTATGACAGGTTTTTCATCATTAAAAATATAGCTATTGCAGATGCATAAGATTCATAGATCTTTCTAAAATATACTGTTCGCACCCAAAACGCAAATGAAGAAAGACAAATATCACAGCAAAATATATTTATCAGGCAAATGTATACTTCGGATATAGTAATCCGTGTGGCTTTTGCATATTGCCGAAGTTGATTTCGGGTATCAGAGGGTGGTGTATGTGTCATTTGTTGTGCATGCATGGACTACAGCCTTTTGAGTGGTGGTAGATCAGATGTAAATGCCAACCAAAGATGCAATTTTATTTGATGGTTAAAAAGAATTGACGTCACGTGTAGTCGTGCATTATCTCATTGGTTTTTAATGCACAGTATGCTTCCCTCTGTCTAGCCCTGAGTTGGGATCTACCAGTTACATAGAAACAACCGGGTGGACTCTTCGTGATTTTGAAGTAGGACTAAGCAGAATACCCCCAATACGTGTCCTGCCATCCCTACAGGCATCATTTCACTTGGAGGACATTGCGACCATGCCCAGTTTTAACATGCCCCAGCCAAGTTTAGCAAGGATTCAAACTCATTAACTTCCGATAATGAGAATGACCCCCTAATCAACCAGGCCCCCACGGCCCTTCATTATTTTATTAGTGTATGGTTGATGCCGAAGGCAGAAAGTTTGAAGGGACTGCTCAGAAATGTAGTGTTGGCAATTCAGTGCACTAGCAGTGTACTGAACAACAGGAATGGAATACGCCTTCATAACAGTGATGGTGGGTGCAAGATTAGTATGAAGATGCATAATGCAAAAGTCTAAGACTTTCGGCAAAGAGGATGAAAAGTTAGTCTTTGATGCAATTAGTTTCGATAAATAATGTTTTATAAATCTTTAGGGATTATGCATTTTCTGTATATTGTGAATTAAAAAGAAAAAAACACTTTCAACTCAACCTAGTAATATTTACAATGGATACTCTCAAATTCGTATAAATAATTTAAACTTGTTTTTAACAATATTTAAAAAATGATTGATGTACGTGTAATAACACGTTAATCTATTTATGTAAAATGATTGTCAAAAAAAATTTAAAACTTAAAAATAAACCATTTTAGTGAAACGAATATAATTTTGTATCCGGAAACAGAATTCTATTCATTTTAATTTAAATGGAATTAGATTTGTATAATAAGGCTTTGAATTGAATAACTGAATCCGTATTTCTAATAAAATTGCACTAAGTGCTATTAAAAACTTGATTTATTCATGTTTATTTATCTAAAAGGTATAAGTAATGTACCAATATATTATTTTATATTTACACAGTATATATTTACACAGTTTCCCTTTTAATTTCGAATTATCTTTAAATAAACATATCAGTTTCAACAGATTTAATTTGAATACTTTCTATACTGAGAAAAAAAGAGAATATATCTATATAACTTTTGACAAAATATATCATTGGAAGTATCAAATACTCACTGCTCTGGCAATATGTGCCCCACACAAACCAAAATTCTTTAATAGCTCGTAATCATCACTTAAAGTTTTCTGTATAAGTGTAGGATCATCACGATTGATAGAAAAATTCGCTTCATCTTCAGCAAATCTAGGAGAGAAGTTTGAACCTTTTAAAAAGAATAACTGAAAATATTTATAGTTAGGATGAAAAACAACCAGAAAAATAGTCTAAAGATTATATCTGCTCTGCATGACCAATCAACATACACATGTTATATATATATATATATATATATATATTCACATACATATATATATATATATATATATATATATATACACATACATATATATATATATATATATATATATATATACATCAATCAATCAATCAACAATGGCACTACAACCATGTGTGGGTCCTGGCCTTCTCAATGAGCTTATTCCATCTTGGCCTGTAATATATACATAATGAACTTAAATTTTCGAGAAATTTGGATGTATAGCGCAATAATTTGATACCCAGAAGAGTAATATTGGTCACCAATAATAGTATTTTTGTCTTTTTAAGCCTGAATTCTAACAGAATTGGATTATAATATCTATCCATCTTCATTACTATTCTATAGTCCATTAATAGTGACTGGAAAACTGTCAAGTCACTATACTTGTCTATGAGGTGACATATAGTAAATCGGCAATCACTGATCAGATGTTTTCAGTTTGTAAGCAAACAGAAGAAAGTGCTTGATAAGACAACAGTCAAACATGATCCACATCGAGAAAAATTGCGATAGTATGAAGAACTTTGTTTTGATAGAAATTTTGGAAACAAAGTAGAGCCGTACACAACATCATAAATGAGACAATGTTTGTTTTATGATGTTGTAAAGACATAAATAAATAAAGACAACAAGGTTGTTTAAATAGTTTCAGATAAGAAAAAATTGTAACGAGTGTCAAAGGACAACCTAAGCAGTGACTTAAGGTAATAGGGAAGGATGAGTACATCTAATGCAAGTTAAAATTGACGTTCTCTTTTATATCGCCAAAGGCCTCTTTCACACTAGACGACTTTTATCGTACGATAAAAAAAATTGTCCGAAATTTTATCTTGAAAAGTAATTTAAAAACCACACAATAGACTGGTCACATAATATCGTTTCTCATTCAGTGTGAAAGAGAGCAGTCTATTGGGTGGTTTTTTTTTTAATAACTTCTCACGTTAAAATTTTTGACGACATTTTATCATACGATAAAATTCGTCTAGTGTGAAAGAGGTCATGGCATTCTTCATCCACTGATTTCATGTATTGCTGAGAACAGTTTTAAACAACACAAGCAGGAATAGTAAGATCTTCGTTATAAACTATTATTACATCTCGATTCAAAAACTCCATAATGTGCTGGTAGATATTTTTTCTTTTTATACAAGACCACTATTTTTAAACACTCTTTTTTCATTTATTTTTAACAGAAAAGTGAGACAGCAATAGGTGTGCTTGTGGAAGCTACAACGTTCATATATAATTTTTTAAGACACTCACAAAATATTTTTCGTTCTTTACATGCGTGTTGCTGTTGCGCCTTCTTTACATGAGAATATATTTTGAATAGCTTATCATCAGGATATCGCAAAATGTTTTCTTTTATGTTTCTAAAATACAAATTCGCCATCCGTGGTATGCTTGCTTTCTCGCATAACAATTTTAGTGTTGTATACATGCTTCAAATCAAAAATAGACCACTTATAAAAGAATATGTTTTAAAGTTGCTAGTTGGTAAAAATTAACTAAGCATATGAGAATAAAAATTCTGCAAAATAATTATATTTTATCAAAAATTTCTCTTTCTGTATGTTTCAAAAACATCAGTTATTTTATTTGTGAAAAAATAAAACCATAAATTCTCTATTTAAGTATATTATTCAAAAAAATTTTAATGTCAATTTTAAAACCACATATTTGCAAGCAATATCAAACTTTCTGCTTCCCATTGTTGCCATGTATAAAGTATATATATTATCTTTACTTGAAATATATTTTTTTAAAAAATAAAACTGATATTTCAAAAAATGTTAGAATTGTTAGATTATGAAATTAATAGTAGATAAAAATAAAAATATGCTATGATACACCGAAGAATTTATTTATAATATCCTGATTGCATGGAATCGAAAAATGCAATTGTAAAATTCCCTCGTAGTAGAAACCTTACGCATACTCATGCATGGTTCTGCACATGTGTTTCTTTTGCAGAAATATTCCCCTGTTATAGAAATCTTGTATCTGTGAGAAACTGTCTGATTTCAAAGAGTGTTGGAAAAATCTCTTTCAAATTGGATCATCCTCAAGATGATGGGAAAAGCGTGAGGATGGAAAATCTCTCGTCCATGATTTGAGGGCTCTGAGCAACAGAAATGAAGCAGTGCCATTATAAGTTAACTAAGAAAAGATATATAGCTAAAGGTTCATAACTTAGGACTTTGTGAAAATGTATTCTGATAGGAGCATAGCGACAACAACAAGAGAAACATCAATGAACGAATAAGTTTACGTTTTCCATAAATATCTTCAGCTCTACATATATAATTTGCCATAAGCAGATAAAAAGAAAATATTTCTTAGTGGACTGCATAACAACATAATATCATACATCAGTACATAAAAAGATTAATCCAAAAAGATGCGTCTATATGAAATATTTTAGTGATTCGCATTTGTCAGTTTTATATGTTACTTTAAATGTCACCTTTTGGTTCTTGTTTACCCCCTTAATTCCTGCGCAACTTTTACTCTGTGTTAACTTTTTCTTTCTTGTTCATGTTTACTTAATAACACATGATTAATAATTGATTTTAAAATTTTGAGGAATTCCAATATTAGTTCATAGCAACAAAATTAATTCCATATTAAAAAGTCATAGTTTGACAGATAAATTTTAGGTCTTTTTTCATCTTTTAAGAACAATAACTCACAAAATATTCAGCTTTTAAAATATTTATTCTCATGTTTAAAAAATGAAAGTAAATGTTCAGAAATATATTTAAAAAATATCGAATAAAAATTTCAAGTTAAATCCACTACTACAAACTAATTTTAAGCTTGTTACTATATGAGGAAAAACTGCTTAAAATCATTTATTTAAATAAGAATAATCAATTTAACTCTAAAACTTAAAAATAAAGGCTTTAAGAAATAAACCTCTCTGAGAAAGCGTATTTGTAAGTAAATCGTTACAGCTTTCAGAAAAAGAAATGAACTTATGAAGTGACTGTTAACCTGACAATCGGATGTTTTAAATAGCTTTTGTCGACAGCACCTGTCAATAAACTAGAATGTGGGCAGGACTCGAAATGAACGCCGGCTTTTAAGCATTCCCCATACAATTGAGGATCTTCGATAACGTGATAACCATGTCCAATACGTTCTGCCATCAACTCGTCAAGTGCAAACTTTACCTGATCTGCTGGACCGTCCTCCCCAGCATGAACAGTGCGGTGCAGCCCCAAAGAGGCAGCTAACTAAAGGAAAAAAAGCGTGTGATATATTAATTTATGAAAATCAGATAAAAAATTGAAAATTCTTACTTAAATCTGTAAAACAATCTAACATAATGCCAACAAACGTTGCACATATTAATGTAATAATATATGTTTTTTTTTTTTTTTACCCCATTAACTCTTACACACAGTCATTATTCTTCACTTAATTTATATAATAAATATACATGAAGAGAAAAGGACAATTTCTTATTTATCCGTTATCTACTTTAAAAGCAGCTGCTTCTTCAGCAGTTGTATCAGCGATTGCCTGATGTTCTCCAGCAACATCAATGCCAACCACGCCTTGGTACCTGAACTCGTTAGCTAACTTCACTACGTCCTCCATCCAACCTGGAACAAAACAAAAATAAATTAAAATAAAAAATTTAAAATTTAAATCGTCCTTGTCCATTTAAACTAATCATAAAGTGGATGTTTTGTCTTGTCTTTTTCCTTTCGCTTTTTCTTGTAATCTCTTTTCAACGTGTTCAATTTTGAAAACAATATCGCAAAAGATTTCAAAACTAATTATTTAGAACAAGTATTTTTCATGATTTTGGAAACTTTTACAATGGAAAAATTTATTTCTTAAAAAAAATTCTTTACTATTGGTGAAAATGATATATGGATTTTTTTCTCATCGTCGACAACACTCAGACATTCGAGGGTAATCTTCGCCTTATTTGCTGCCGCTCGAAGAATTCTTGAAGGCAGTCAGAAAATTTGTCGACTAGTGAAATTTACGACGCCGTTTCAATACGATGTGACGTGATGAAACGTTATTTGACATCATGGGTATTTTATACCTATGAGAGTTGTAATAAAGTGGCGTACTCGTAATCACAACTGGAACGAAAGAAACAACCACTTTACAGTTAATAATTATACATTTTCAGCATGATGCTTGTAAACCTTTATTGTGTAACTTTAATCTCATTTTCGAGAGAACTAAAACCTTATTTACCTATTCTGCCACGAATTCCACATAATATCGATCTCAATTTTACGCCAAAAGCAGCACTTCCTTTAGATAGACCTCTGTTGACATGTTCCACTACATCACTAGGTGAAACTGTACTGGACTGAGGATTGACTTCGCATCCAGTTGTTGAAGATAATAAATGAGGACTGTATCGTAGCTCCACATAACACAGTTGCTCTTTAGCCGCATCTTCACAAAACTCGTAAGCGATTCGCTCAATGGCCTCTGGGTCACCACTAAAGAGGATTCAAGCAATTTCAAAAAAAAATGTTTTCAAAATCACATTTTTTAGTAGCTATTTTAAAGATTTATAAATAATCTCTAAATTCAGTTAATATATTCGCTTATGCTAAATATTATTTATAAAAAGAAAAGCTCTTACTCTTCTGATACTAATTAAACATTTTTATGGTTTGTCCAATGATAAAAAATTTTTTTTACTAAAACTAATATTAACAAAGGAAAAATGAGGTTAAGAGTTAATAAATATAAAAAAGGAATATTCAAACTTATATTTCAATTTAACAATTTTTTATTGAAGAATACAATTTATATTATCATTTTAATTAATTATTTTTTAAATATTGAATCACAGTAAAAAAAAACGAAAATGAATTAGATATTAAAACATTTATGTTTAACATAATTTAGTTACCCGTTTCAAATAAAATATTTAACGCGTGTTAATGAACATAATCTAAGCTCTATTTATGTTTTCTTTTTTTTAACATTGCATTTTTTGAAATTATTCATAGATATTTGTTTCTATATTCTTATATACTTGAATTTACACATTATACCTATACTCAATTATACTTTAGACGTATGTGATTAAAGAAGTAATTAAGAGAACTTGCTTTAAAATTTCTCTTAGTATATAATATTTTTATCAGAGAGACACATTGATTTATTTACAAATTCATTAATTTTAATTTATTTTAACAGATTCATTTTTCATTAATTTTAATATATTTATCTTTATCAACATCAAAATTTATTTTCCTTAAAGTTTTTGTTGTTTCATGAATCTACACTACACAATTTTTGAAAAATAAATTCCATATGTATTTTTATTTATATATTACAAAGCGTGGCATTATAAATATATGTATTACAAAAATGTGCTATTCATGGCAGCTAATATTCTTATAGTCTCATTTTGTGACTCAATAAAAAATCTCCTTATAAATTACGAATTTAAAAAGGAAATTTACATCATCTTAGTTGTGTTAAGTTAATTATTTTAGAACTTTTTATTTGTTTTCACAATGTGTGTAAGCTACAAAGTTTACCTTTATAATTTATATTGAAATGAATATAGTTCATTTTTTTATTGAAATAACTACATGTGTTTTTCATTTTTCCCAGTTTTAAATCATGAGCAGTAAAATGCGTAATCCTCAGTTCAAAAATAAGTGTGTGTATAATGTATAAAAATTATATACACATAAAATATTTTTTAATGTTTCTATGAAATTAAATAACTGCAGAAAATTTTTGCTATTTCTTCTTTCTTATACTCTGCTTCTTTTCAATGAAATTAAATTATCGTACTCCAATAAAGCTTCAAAATTAAAAAGAGATCTTCTTCTTTACATTACTAATTTAATATTAATTATTTCTAACAATACTAATAGTTTTCGAATGCCAATTTCTCTTTCTTAGAACACTAAAGCTTGGTTTATTATCACTTATATACCCTCTACAAGATATTATTTATAGCTAAGATGCTCCGGATTTGGCAGCCGCAGTCATTGCCACTTTCAGTGTCATTTAGTAATTTTTTTTCTTATTTACTGGATTTAAGGGCACGAGAACCATCATAACAATGGTAATAGTTACTCATTCTGTTACCAGTATCTTCAAAACAATGCCAAAAGCAATAATTGATTGAAAAATGTTAAATGTGATTTTAGTATAATATAATATATGATATTAGTGTTCATAACTAAAATACTTGTGTGATATCGCTATATTTGTAATAAAATATAACAAGATCAACTTTTGATAAGATAAAATAATTTTTTCGTCAAGATCTACTTTTCAAATTCGCATATCAATAAAATCCCAATATTAACACTTATCTAGTAATTTTTGCGAATCTATGTCACTCCATGTATTGGAAAAGCTTTTAAATTAATCATGGCAAAATTAATGTTTAAATACACGTAAAAGCAAATTGATTTACATTTGTAAATCAGCATTAATGTCATTAAAAAGACGCGAATGACTTCACAGTTAATCTGTGCTTAGAAATGAGATCGTGATAAAAAAAAATTGTATAAAATTTCATCACACTCATATTATGCACATACAGCGAATAGCTTAAAATATTTCGCTGCATCGTATTGCATTATCTTATGTAAATATTTTAAACCATTTATTTGACTTTCTTATGCATAGCAGAAAAAATGCGTGTATAGTAATATATCCTTATCGGCTGAGTTTTATACAATTTTCAAAATATTTCTTCCAAGTGAACGAATGAATGAATTATTTTTAATTTTATATATTTTTTTTCATAGTGGGACTCATTCAAATAACTTTTTATTTATTTTCAAAAGATTTTTAAAACTGTAATGATGAAGCTTTGAGTTAATATATTAATTGAGAAATAATGATATTACTTTTTTTTTATTTTTTTTTTTTTTTAAATTTTGCTAGACAAAAAAAGTTTTATATAGAGGATTAACAGTTTAAAAAAAATTGCTATAATCATATTTAAAATTTCATTATTATTTTGCATTGAAGAACAACAATACATACGGTAACATAATTTCTTGTAAATAAATCGGGAAAAAAAAACATTTATATAACATGTTCTGTGTTGTCAAAACTGCGAAGTGTGAAATGAAATTTTAACGACAGCGAAATATCATTCAATAGCACAATTAAACTCTATTCATTACATCACATTTCTCTGCCATTAAGTAGAAATTTTGAAGTTAAGCATGGGCACACAGTTGCCGTATAATCCATGATGCCAAATTCTGAGATTGGCGATTTTTTGACGGATTTTCTTATGTATCTGGCAACCTCGTTTTTATTACGTCGTAGATACGGATACCTATAAGAATTATGCAGAAAATTCTATGGTGATAACCCTAGTATTTACGCCACGATACGTCATCTTGGCAACATTTCTTCATCACCAAAGAAATTCAGAATTTGAAATAATGAATTATACGGCTTCTGTGCTTAAGCATTTCTTAATCAGGAAATATAAGAAAATTTCTTAAAAGTAATTAGAGGATGAAACGGAATCAAAACCAAAGCATTTTACTGTCATAAATGTTTTTATTCAAATTATTTTTAAATAAAACAATTTGGTATTCGATTTAAGTACTAGAATCATAATGTATTGTTGAAAATAAGCTTTCTAGTTGAAATTAAACTATTTATTACCGTAACACACACATTTAACTGCAGGAAAATGAATTTTATATTTCGTTATTTAAAACCAAATTACTTGGAAAATTAAAATGGTAAATAAATATACATTATTATACTTACCGAATAGCTGGCAAATAGAAATCTATCGGTTTCAAAAAATTGGCTAAATTAGATGGATTCTTCGTAACGCAAATGTCTTTCAGTTCATCAAATGTACTTGTTAAGTGTATTCCTTTTTGACTGTGGAGAATAAAAAATAAATATTTATGTGTCAAATTTTTATATTATTTATAGAAAAATAAAATATGTGACTTGTATTCCTTTAATATAACTGAACAAGTATATGCTTCAAATGTTGCGTAATACACGAGTATTCAAAACACGTGTGAAAAACTAATTGAAAGTATAAGTTTTATGAATATAATAATAATTTAAAATTTTCTATTCGTAAGCAAATTATTTAATATTGAAATTTTCAGATTTTTTTAAATATTAATATTATTGTATTATGAGTATACGCATAAAAACCTCACAGATTTAAAAACGATCATCGTTATGTAATTTGAAAATACTCTTAATGCCACAATGTAACATGTAATTGCTAAAAATTGTTAATTTATATGTAATGTAAATAAATAATAATATATTAACAATTAATTGAATAATAATATATTAGCATTCCAAAAAAAGCATAATAAAAAATTTGAGATGATATTAATCAGTTTTTTTTAAAGACGCTTAAACTAAAATTTAAAATAGCAAGTAAATGATTCTTAATTTTTGTGTTTTGAGGATATACTTATAATAATTTATAAATGGATATAAAAAAGTAAACTCTCGATTTAATGAAAGAGTTGAATAACCGTAAATGCACAGTCCTTATCATTAGAGATTTTTCACGTTTAGTTAAAGGACAATAACTATAACTGAATTAAAAATTCCCAGAAAATTAAATTACTTCTTTAGTACTCTAATATTTTCTTTGAATTTCCAAATGAAACGTATTTGAAAGTAAACAATTTTTTTTAAAGTCAAAGGCAAATGTTTCTTTATAAAATTTTAAAAGGAAAAACTTAGCTTTAATGTTTATGGTGCATTGAATATACAATACATGTATATATTTAATCACACCTAAATAGTTCAAAATCACTTCAATGGTACTTTTTTTTAAAATTTCTATACAGTAATTGATAGTGAATTATCTGAGTCTCTGCTTGACAGATTTTTCAATGGTCATTTCATTGAATGGTGTAGCACGTCTTATTCTAAAAGTTCCTACAATTTAAAATCTTATAATTAATTGATTATTTAGCAAATCATGAAAGAATATGCTGCTAATAACAAATTTGGTTAGTTTAAATTTCAATCTATTATTTATAGTTAGTTTAATTTCTATAACGTCTAAGAAAATTAATTTACTTACCGTGATAATTCCCATATAGTTTGTAGTCTTACAGCTCCATCAAGGTGAATATGTAGTTCAACCTATAAAGAAAAATAACTGTTTTTCCATTCAAGGAATATCTTTCCGTTGTTACTCTTTCATATGCAATAATAAAGTAATGATGTATTATAATATTTAAATTTTAATATAATAAAATATGAAGCTAAACAATCCTATTTTCTTTTACAAGATCGTGTTTTCATTTATAGCGGAATTAAGCGTCTGTTTTATTGCAATTGTTTAAGCATTAGCGTTTTAATCATTAGCTTCATTTAAGCATTTCCATCGATTAATTTATCGATTTAAAGGACCCTCATTTTCATTATATATTTTTTATCTCAAAGAACAATGAAGAAAACATCAATTTATAGTGATCATTATTTTTGCTTTGAAATAATTTGAATCAAGGTTAATCTCGTGTCCACAATTGATTTTATTTTATCAGAGAATTTTTTTTATGTATAGGGTGATCTTTTTTAAAGTGACAGTGTTTGGAGCCCCCCTGTAGCGAGATGTAATAGCTGAAACGACACCAAACTTGGTATTTAGACTAATCAAGACATGGGGAAAAAATTCTGTGAAAATAAAAATTTCAATTTCAAAAGTCACCGCTAGGGCATTTTATGGCACTGCACAATAACGAGAATTCGCATAAAACACAGCTATCAAAGAAAAATGCAAATGTTGTATGATGATAGCACTAGTATTAAGGGCGCGTTATTTGATATTACCCCTACAAAATCAGCCACTTCCACGAACTGAAGCCAAGTGATTATCATAAGCGAGTGACATTTCTTGAAGGGTAGAAATCGCTGATGCTTTCCCATGGCATATTCTGTAGGGAGATGAGTGCCATTTTTATCTGAATGGGTCCGTAAACTCACAAAATAGTTGAATTTGGCTTCTGAGCAGCCCCACGCCATGAACGAAATCCCATTAAATTCCCTAAAAATCACTGTTTAGTGTGATTTCACAACTGAAATCGTAATTAGGCCATTCTTTTTGAGACCATCACTGAGACAGGGCTCGAAACGTGCACCATAAATGCAAAAAAGGTACCACCAAATGCTACAAACGTTTGTTATTCCCAAACTTCAGCAAAGAAAACGTTTCCAACAGACAGTCTTAATGCAGGATGGTGATCCGTCACTTATTATAATAAGATAAAGCAGCTGTTGCGCCAGACCTTCAATGATAATAGAGTCATAAGTCGCAGTTTTCCAGATTCGTTCCCCTGACCTCACGCCATGCGATTATTGGCTCTGGGGATATTTGAACTTTCAAGTTTATGTTGATGGAATATCAAATTTGTCTATTCTAAAGGAGAACATAACAAAGACAGTGCGGAGTATTCTTCGTGATATGTTTTGTACGGCTGTGGAGAACGCCGTGCACAGAATACACGGTGTTATTTCTACAAACGGTGCTCACATTGAATGTGGTCTAACTCCTCACCGGGGAAGTTAATGTAGTAATTAAACATTAATAATTTAACAGTACGATTGTATGTGTTAGTATTTTTCTTTTCTCACATTTTATACGTTGTAAAGCGCCACAAAATGCCCTAGCAGATTTTTGGAACTAAAGCTTTCTTCACGGAATCCTTTTTCCCATGTTTTGATTAGTAAAAATGCCAAGTTTGGTGCTATTTCGGCTATTAGACCACGCTACAGGGCGCTCCAAACACTGTCACTTTAAAAAAGGTGATCCTGTATATACTAGTTACTTTTAATTTAGTTTTTAAATAGGCAAAACCTAAAAGAAATATGAACACAAATTATCTATAACGATGAGACTGGCTTGTATTTTATATTTTATGTATATGTAGAAGATTCTATATATATACAAATATGTAGATGTAATGTAAAAATCTGTTTGTAGTTTGTAATTATATTATTATTAAAGAAATGTGAAATTTGGTTTCATATTTGTCCTAGAAAACTTAATAGCAACATTATCAAAATCTTATAGGATATCAAACTGATTCTTCAATGGCCATTGAATTTAAAATTAGTTACCATTTACTCTAATGCAATTTCAACAGTCGAGTGTTAATAATACTCCTTATGTACCTTAGAAATATATAATGTAGTTTTCAATTGACTATTATATGTTTTTCAATTCAAACGACCAAATTGATCCATGGTAATATTTTTAAAAATGGTAAAGAAAAAAAAGTACAAAGAAATGAAAACAAGAAATTTAAAATAACAATACAAAATTTATTTGGCAAGAGAATTGTTTACTGGTTGATTGCGAGTGAGTATTATTCCACTTATGTATTAAAAATACATAATCAGTCAGATTTTTTTAAATATGAATCAATTTTCACATATTCATTTTTTTTATTAATATTCCTTTGAATGAATTTCTGTCTGTATTATTTCAAACTTTAAACAAAGAAAATTGTTTTATTCAATTGCCATCCATTTTAAACTACTATTTTTAATGAATTTATTAATTTAATTAGCTTATGAAAGCAGATTTTTTTACAAGTCACTCTTCTACAGATTAAATTCCTTTGTATTTCAAAAAAAAAAATAGATTTAAGTAATTATCTGTAATGGAATTCTCCTGAAAATCAGAAGAAAAATTAAAGCTTATTTATTGATTTTAAGTTTTTTATTCAATCTGAACTTCACATGCTGTAATTTGACATAAAATACAGAGGGTGTTAACACATATTTAGAACGACTTCGCGGCCGTTTAATTAATGTTTAAAATGTAAAGATTATTTTTTTTAAACGTTCGATCTGATAGCCTTTTTTCTGAACCATAAGTCTGCATCGTGATTTCCATGATAGAAGAGCTTTTCGCAATATTTCTTGGGGTATTGTTTTCCATTCCGCTTCCACTACTTTCCAGAGTCCATCTATCATGGTGGGTTTGCGTTTAGAAAGAACATTTTTTAACAGACCAAAGGCACAATAGTCCATAGATGAAACGTCAGGAGACTTCTCAGGGATATGTTGAAAATGTATACATGCAATACCTGTGTTAGTCATCATTTTTTCAAGGAATGCAGTGGTAGTTTTCGTAGTATGACTAATAGTTTTGTCTTGATGAAGTTTCTCTCTTTGAAAGTCATTGGGATAAAGAAATGGAATCTATTTTGTAAATATTGAGCGTAAAACCTTCTGTTGATAGCACGATGAGTTGATTTTAACATTTCTTTCCACTCTTCTTATTTTTAATTTCCCATTGAAGGAGAAACCTGCGACAATCATAAACCCCTTACTGAAACTTTCTTTAACAGTTAAACTTTCTAAACGGTTTTGTACATTTTTAGGTCTCATTTTCTATAGTAAAAAAACCTTTTTTTATTACAGTCATTTAGGTAACCCATGCTTCATCAAGGGTCAAAAAGTTTTTCCATTTATCTCTTGCTTAGTGGTTTTCATACAGGATTCTATAAAATGTTTTGCGTTGAGCTACATGTCTCGGCAAAAACTGTTGAACATTATGTTTTTTAGCATTTTTAAGTTGTAAATACTGGTTTATTATTTGATTTATTATTGCTACAGATGTATCTACAGACTTTGCAAATGATTTCTGTGTTGGCGGATTTTCTCTTGTTACCAGCGATTTCACTTTTTAAACATTTGAAACAGTACGTACCTTTTACAGATATTTGTTTGGAGTCATCTTTCTATGTAGAAATAATGATTGAGTTTTTACCTGTCCGATTCATAATATTGCTTATTTTGCACTTAGAAATTTTAATACCATGCATTTCACAACGTTTTTGAATTCTAGAATGAGAACGTTTTTCTTCGGAAAGTGCAAAATCAAATCCTTCAGTTCACAGCATGCTTCATTTTGAAAGAAGAATAAATTTGAAAATAGCAGATGATATTTTTCATTTCAAATAATAATCTGTTGCAAAAATTTTTACTCTAAAATATTTACTTTTTTTTTTAAATTTGTTATCGAAATCGTTCTAAAAATGTATTAATACCCTCTGTACATTCATTTTAGATTAATATTAAAACAACAGATTTATATTAATTAATGTTTTAATTTCTTAATTAATCTTTGGCTTAAACTCCTAGATTGAAATTGCAAATTATTATACATCGCATGTTGTAAATTATCATACTTCTTTTCAAATCTAAAAATTATACTTAAATATTTCAACTTAAAATATCAATTTCAGAGCGGAAAATGATTAATAATGTATATTACAATACGAATAATTATCTTCAAAACAGTTTAGTTATGATACTCTGATTAATAAATGATTAAAAGTATATCACATATGATTACTACTATGAATTATGAATACAATTGATTACAGTGAGGAGAAATGCATTAATTCTCTTGGTTTGAAGTAGATGAAAAATCGAACACCGCCCTTCCACGTGGATGGCCGATGCCCTAACCACTTCCCAGATATTAATGAGAGCTTTAATTGAGAAAAAGCTGTAACTGTGTACGTCTTTTTATTTCATGCCTCATCATCATCATCCATATTTTTGTTTTGTTTAAGAAAAATTTTCACTAGAAAGATATTTATTTATTTATAAGACTAGTATCATATATATATATATTGTATTCCCTTGAAAGTTACATTTTAAATTTCTTGTAAGCCTCTTGAGTCTATATTTTGTTAGCATTGCAAATAAGAGTCGCCATACGAAGCTCATATTCATTCTCAAACTAAATACTCAAACAGTATTTAGTTTTCAAGATAATTTATACGCCATATCTTGAAATTGATAAAAGTAAAAACACTAAACATGGTTTTAAATTATGACTGAAACTACCATATTCTTTATAAAATCTGATGAATGGTAATCTTACTGTGAGATCATTTTTTAAACATATATATATATCACCAGCATTATTTTTCTACTTAAATTCATTTTCGTATTCTTTACAGCATCAATATTGCAACAACTTTCAAAAACTATGTAATCCACGATTAAAAAAGTTTAACTGTACTTTCTCTTACAAATTTTGTTTCCTCAATTTTTAAGTGAAATATTCTACAATAACACAAAATTTTACAGGCAAATATCTTCTCCGTTTTTCCACAATTAGTTCTATAATTTCAAATGGATAACTGTGATTTAAAACAATCAAGATAATCTTATTTTATTTTTCCCTTAAGTGATAATGCAAAATCGGATTTTTCACATTTAATTACAATATTAATAACACTGGTCAACAGTGATTTTGGTGCCAAAGATTTTGGAGGTGATTTTATATGAATTCGATGCGCTGAATCCAAATTTGCCATTAATTTTTGCCTATCAGCTTGAATTTTTAAGATATCAACATTTTAATGAATCATGCATTACACTATTTTAAAAGAAAAATAATGGTTTAAACAAACAAATTAAACAGGGAATTTTTATTATATTGCATAGATATTGCTTATTAAATACAAAAGAAAACAGAAAAAGTCATGATTTAAACAAATTACTCACTGAACATTTCGGAAACTTCTTTTGCGTGACATTCTTGAATGTATTTTGGAACAATTCCGTTTTAAAGTCCAGCAGTAATCTGCCATCATGTGAGTATCCCATCTTCCTTGATAGCGATCCTCCATACATTTTATATCTTGGTGAAATCTTTCACCTTGCTCCTCACTAAATGTCTCCTAAATTATCAGGAAAACAGTCTAAGTGGCTATGTAAATAGTGCACCTTAATGCTCATGTTACACCCAAGGGATCTGAAATTATTCAGCATTTCATTGACTAATTCAACAAAGTTTTCAGCTTTGTGTTTACCCAGAAAATTTTGGACAACTGAAACAAATGAATTCCAGGCTTTTTGTTCAATCTCATTCATTGAATTTATGAAGTCAGGGTCTTTAATCAGCTGTCTTATTTGTGGGCCATCGAATATTCCTGCTTTAATTTTTTCCATACTCAGCTGAGGCATTTTTTCCCTACATATGCAAAGCATGATCCATTCTTATCAAGAGCCTTTACAAACTGCTTCATTAGACCCAGCTTGATATGCAGTGGTGGAAAGATGATTTTCTCTCGTGGAGCTAAAGGATCGTTGATGATATTCTTTTCCCCAACATCCATGTTTTCTCTCCTAGGCCACTCTTTTCTAACCCAGTGTTGCGTTTTGTCTCTGCTATCCCAGAGGCACAAGAAACAAGGATATTTTGTGTGGCCACTTTGCTGTCCAAGGAGAAAGTTTACCATTTTTAAGTCTACATAAATCACCCATTGGTATTCACGATACTTTATTTTTTCCAAGACCAAAGCTATGGTGTCATATTGCTCTTTCATTTTCGTTGAGTGAGCAATTGGTATTGAGCCATATTTGTTCCCATTATGTAGAAGAACACATTTCAAACTTCGCTTTGAGCTGTCAATAAATAGGCGCCAATCATCTGGAAAATATTCAAGAAGACCCATTTTTACCAGGAATTCTCTAACAGCATGACAAAATACAAGATTTTGTTCTTCAGAGAAAAAAGGTAGCAGATCTTTCTCCCTTGTGCGATAGAATGTAATTTTCGTTCCTGGTTCAAGTAAATTTTTTTCTTTCAACCTGGAAGCCAGTAATTAAGAAGCTTCTTTCGACAGATTGAGATCTCTAGTGAGGTCATTTAACTCATCTTGGTTGAAACATTGAGGAATTGATGATATCGTTTCAAAATCACTGTCACCTTCAGTAGTATCAGAATTCTGATCAGAGAGACAATAAGCGTCCTCACAGAGTTCTGGTAGCTGGTGAAAAGTTGGAATTGGCACTTCTTCTGAGTGAGGGATAGGACACGGCCAACTAGACACATGTCTAGTTGGCCATGGATAGGGCGTCTTGCAGAGACTAAATCTGGATAAGTCCACTTATTACGGTTCTTTCGATTGATTCCAGTAATATTTACTAGGCAGAAATAACAGTCATCAAAGTGATTTTTTGGTTCTCTCCAAACCATTGTTACACCAAATTTCAGGCTTTTCCTTTTCCCGGTAGTCCACTGTCGTAAATGCTCTGTACAAGTTTTACAGACAACATGTGGTGCCCAGGTTTTATCCTGATCACCAAGTTTAACACCAAAATATCCAAGATAAGCCCTCTTTACAAAGTCACTAATAGATTTTCTGTTTTCCAGTAGCATGTATTCTCCGCATATGTAGCAAAAAATATCAGGATGATGTACACAGCTTCTTCTACTTGAACTCATATTATTTCTATTCAACAACACAAATAATTAGATTTACTTTTTAACAACTCGTTACTAAAGAGAAACTTCATATGACGCTAACCTTTATCTATCTGCACCGCCGGAATTCACGAACTATTCTCAACTCTCAACTGCGGTTGAAGCTTTGAAGGTCACTTCAGATAGTGGACAGACATCTCCATCTATTGGATTTCTATGGAACTAACTGGATAGCACTAATAAGTAGGATTCAATCCCATTCAATCCCATTTATAACTGATTAGTTGATGGATTATCAATCCATCAACTAATCAGTTATATATCTCATATTGTTTGTCTTCTTTTTATAATAAATGAATTAAAATAATAATTTTTAAAAATAATAATTAGTTATTTATAAAAATTATTATTTTAATTATAAAATAATAATTTTTATAAATAACTATAATAAAAATTAAATATTATTATTAATTATAAATATTATTATTTTAAATTCAATTGGTTACAAAAGAAGACTGACAATAGGGCAAATATACAAGAATCTTTCCCTGTATAAATTTTACAACACTTGTACTTGAAAGTACTAAATAGAAAAAAAGCATTGATAGATAAGTGAATTTATCTAAAAATCTAGAGCTGATACAGAAAAACTGCTTTCATATTTAGATTCAGCAATAAAAATATAGTTAAAATCTGTTCTAAAATCCTAAGCACCAAAAAAAAATTTTTTTTGTAGGCCTGTGTAATAAATTTAGGTATAAAAATATATAAATATAACAATAAATTTGTAATATTTTTTTAATCTTACACTAATCAATTAAATATATTTTCATTCTCATAAGCATTAAAAAAATATGTGATTAAAATCATAACTAACCTTACTTCTGGGAAGTTTAGAAGGATCAAATTGATTCGATGAAGTCATTTTTTTTTTTTATTTACGTACTTCTTTTTCAAATTTTATAAACAATAAGAATATTTAACCTTCTTGGAACAAAAATAGTGACGCAATTTAGCTAGCTAAATTTACCGGTTTCATTTTTATCTTTTGATAAACAAAGAACCACCTGTTTTTCTGACAATATTTTCCCAAGTGATTAAGTTATCGCCTCATACACGGATGAATGACTATTCACTTTTACTGGCCAAGTTTCTGAAAGTATTTCTACTATTATCTTTCATTCAAAAAATATAAATAAAACTATATAATAATGAAAGTATTTAGTTGTATGTGTGTGCGCGCACGCAGTGATTTTAATGTAACTAATTCATGGTTCACCTGTTTCAGTTGAACTGTAATAGTTAAACACAAAACGGTATATTTCATTCTTGAAAAATATAGTTTAAAAATGGAAAATTGAAGTATATTTTTTTAAACTCAAAATTTTAGGTAAATATAAAATTTACTTTCTGTCAAATAAAAGTTTTCTTTTTGAGGATACGGCAGAGTTATACATATATATATACTTGATAAAAAGCTCTATTTTTATTACTCTTCAATAAATATATTATATTATGCATTGTATGATAATAATTCTATCAAAATATTAATCGCATTTAGCATTTTATTTCACATTAATAAAAAACACTTCAAAAATTGAAGGAAAAGCTATAAACGGAAGCCTAAAACTTAGCAGCTATAAGATTAATGAAAAAACCATAAACTGGAAATAAATTAATTGTGTCAAGTACCTATAAAAGTCCTTCATTTTAACCAAGCTGGTAGCAGAGTAATTGGCGTTCTTGAATTTGGGTCATCAATTAAAGGGTTCGAACCCCAACTTGGCTTGGATGTTTATAGTCGTTCTGAATCCACTTTGAAAGGTAAGTCCTCGTTAAATTGACCCTCGTGCGCAAAAAATGACCATTAAGCGACAAATGAAATCCTACATACCTTGAAAACAAAATTTGCGATTCGACAAATCTAAGTTAAATTTACTATACAAATCTAAGTTCAATTTAATCCTATTCAATATATTCAGAAATTATCTTCTTATAAGCATCCCATGAAAAAATAAAAATTCGAGTATTTTTCAGTGTATTGGCTTAAATTCAATTTTTTTAATATATATAGCAGAGTTTAAATATATATATTTTTTTCTTGGTTAAAAAACTTTTTTCTATAAAATATGTCGTTTATTGTGTGTGTATGTATGTATATATATATATATAGATATATATATATATCTATATATTTATATATATATATATTATATACACACACACACTGCTCGACAATGGCTAATGACGGATAACACTATCATCCATTGCAACCACAAAATAAAAGGAAGCAAAATGTGGAAAATTAGAATAAGTGCGGGATATAGTAAGAAGAAGTATACGTATGCAAATTTTTTCCCCGTCAATTCATCGCGTGATAGCGTTCATAAGAGATTTAAAGGTTTTGACGTGTCTGGACAGTTGTTGTTTCAAGTCAAAGTTTTACTGGAAAGATTTAATAAACGAACTTGAAATTTTTGGCATGTCTTCTCGACATCACTTAATGATTTTATTCGTGGCCGAATTATTAGAAAGATCGAAGGGCGAAAAATAACAGATGTTGCCAGGGAGTTCGACCTCGCTCACAGCGTTGTTTAACGGCTGTGGAAATCATTTAAAACTAGTGGAATGTGTAGTAGGCGGCACAAGGGAGGTCGTGTTAGAAGACGGATATATCATCTTATCAGCAAAAAGGAACAGGCGCACCACAGCTCAGCAGGTGGCAAATCAGTTTCTTGCTGCCTCGGAAAGCAGTTCTCCCGAAAAACTATTGCCAGACGTTTAAGGGGAGGAGGACTATACGCCCGCAGACCTGTTGTGTGTGTCCCAATGACCAGACAGTACCATACTGTCCGTTTGCAATGGTGTAGTGATCATCAGAACAGGACTGAGCATGCATACTATTCTCAGATGAGAGTAGGTCCGAACCTACTCTGTCACCGGATTGTAGACGCTAACTGATATGGCGTGAGAGAGGTACTGCTTATCGTCCAGAAAATAAATATCCAGGAAAGGGACCGATATCCAACATGCAGTATCATGCTGCGGGCCGGCATCATGATCAATGGGCCCCATGCCCCTACAATGTCGTTGCAAAAGGGACTATGACAGGCCAACGATACATTAATGAAGTTCTACTTCCTCATGTTCGTCTTTTCCGTGGTGCTGTTGGTGCTAAATTTGTTTTTATGCACGACAACGCAGCATGTCATCGAACACTCGCTGTTCAGGGTTGTCTAGACACCGAGGGTATTCAACGCCTCGTATGGCCATCACGTTCCCCAGATCTGAACCCCATTGAAAATGTGTGGGATGCTTTGGGAAGGTAAGTTCCTGGTCGAAACTATCCTCCAACAAACAAAAACACCCTCATCCGTGTACTCACAGAAGGATAAATAATAATTGGAATAAATTGCCTCAACAGCTGCTGGATAATGTTGAGCAATGTATGATATGACGTGTGGAATATTGCATCACTCGCCACGATGGACATTATTCCGTACTGATACCTTTCTTCAAGGTGCCTGCTGACTTTTAGATGCATTGTTCCATTTTTGCGTATGAAACAACAAATGAACATTTTGTTTTTTCCTTTTAGATGTTTCACAGCTTTTGCACTTTCCAGAACAATAAATATTCTTTATCCTAATGTCTGAACAGTGGCAACTTAATTTTATCCTACTAGACCTCATGTCCCGCTCAATGTTATGCTACATTGCAATTTGTGATCCGTCCTTAGCAATTGTATAGCAGTATATATATTCTGAGTTCAGAACACGAGACTCCATCAATATAGGTTTAAAATATTAGTTATAAATTGTTATCTTTTTTCTGATACTCAAATCATTACTTGTATAAACTTCACAATTGTAAAAATAGTATTTAGTTTACATGGACACTGGGTCATATGCATTATGATTTCTTTCATATTAACAAATCGTATGAGTTAAGAAGTTTCAAATCTTCCATAAATATATATATATATATATATATATATAAACTACAATTTTAAAACTAATTTATACAAAAATATTAAGAACAATTGAATTATATTCTTAAATATGGTAAATACATAATTAATGTAAATTGAGTTTTAAGCCATAATGACCATAAATTTAAAAGTGTTCTTTTAGATGAGTATTTGTCAAGAAATCAGATAAATTTTTTCAGGTGTATTAAAGTAATCAATTAAAGTAAACTCGCGTGTTTTGCTTTTTAATTCACTCATAGTGATGCTTAACATCGACATACAGCAGAGCTCTAATTATTCAAATCAACTGCAACCATAACTCTTTCGAATAATCAAAAATTCGGATAGTTAACCTTTTTCAAAATATGAGTATAATATATATATATATTAATTATTAGATGTTGAAAATTTGAGAAAAAACTAAATATTTTTAAAAAAAAAAATTCAATATTTAAAGGAAGAGACAACACTTTTATATATTAAGCTAATTATATGTTACGTTAGTGCATTATCCACATATAGTACTGTAAATGAAAATAACTGCTTGCTGAACATCACTGTCAGAGTAAACTGTTTGACTGCCTTCATCCGTTTTCGGGCATAAGTCGCGCATTCACTTGACCATGAGAATTTTCATGATGTCACACTCAGAGTGACCTTCCATCTACTTCAATTCAGTTTCAATATTAGCAAATGCTTCACTATCTAATGGTTCCATATCTGCTTCAACTTCGACATCAAGGTTTATCATCTTCCTTGACACATTCTTAACTTATACTTTTAAAAAGTTCATCAGCATTTGCAATTTGAAATCCAGAACCTGACGAATTATGCATCATCAACTTTCTATTATCTTCAACACTAACCTCTAATACAGGAATTTCGAAAGAATGCTTCTAAATTTTTCTCAAACGACAAGTCATTTCATCTTCTTCCTTCTCTTTCCTTTTTCCTTCTCCTTTTTAGTCGATGTACCTTTCAACTTGTTCCAAGCAAGTCTTAATGTAATTGTCTTAACCAAACTCCAAGTTTTTAATATCATGTAAGCGCAATCTTTCAAACTTATTCTTTATTGTTAGACAACACACCTCTTTGTTTGAACCCTCTTCTAAACTACAATTTTTTAACTTTTTTTGATAAAATCTTCTATAGCTTTTTGGAATCTGATGATAATTTTTTGGTACTTAAAAAAAAATAGACATCATGCCTAGACTTAAAATTTCTTAGCCAGCCGTTACTTGCTTGAAAGAGTGAATAACCTAGCTTTTGAGATAAAATCTTAACTTTTTCACATAAATAGGAACTGACCCTACAGAGAACGTTGTTTTAAAAACCTCTTGAAAATAGAATCTTTTAAATCTTTATTGCAGGCTTTATTAATTTTCTTGAAGAACTTCCATCTTCGTTTTTAAGCACTGACATAAAGTTTAAAAATGTAGGTTTGCATCTATTAATGTTTGAAATACTTGATTGTCTAACACCACACACATTAGTTAATTGCTCACCACTTTTGATTGCTCTATAAATTTTAGTTATCAGTTAAAGATAGCACAACAATATTTCTTTTAAACGCCATGGTGAGCCATGAAATGCACTATCAAACAAAACAACATACAGATAGAAAGATTAAGCACACAATATCTGGTCAACGCCATTCTGAATAATTAAAACGAACTTTGATAAATGCGCTGGGCCTACCACAAGGCGGCGGACAACTGCCAGGAATGAAATTGCACTGTGAGAGGTGACTTATCATCCCAATAACGTTCGTGATGCGCTTACGTTAATTTATCGAAGGGAAGGACATCATTATTTTGCGAATCACAGAACGTTTGCGTCACATTTATATTTCTGAATATCTGAAAACGTGTCGGATAATCAGCGATTCGAATAGAAGAGTTCGTATAAATTATGAACACCTATATATATATATATATATATATATATATATATATATATATATATATATATATATATATATATATATATATATATATCAATTATATACAATTAAATCAAAATATACTTTACCGCAAAATCTTAAAACATCCGAAATGTGGTAATAAGAATAATAAAAAGAAGGCAAAATTTGCTTAAAAGCATTATAATAACACACGTGGAATATTCCAATTTCATTTGCAAACAGAGTTACTAAGGAATCATTTGGTTCTAAAGATGCCACAAAATCTCTGCATAAATTGAATTTTTCTCACCGAATTAATTTTAACCTAAATATGAAATTTGAAAACAATTTATATTTCCATTTATCTCATTGAATTCCATTGAATATCACTATAAATAAACTTACATGGCAGCAAATTTTGACATGCATGCAGTGTTAAATGGAATATGTTAAGAATTACGTTTCAAATGTCAGAATATTATGGATTATAAACATTATTGTCAACTTATTGCTACATAACAGCTGAAAATTGTTACAAAGCATTTACAAACCATACCATTTTGTTTTCATTTTTCGGAATGACTTTAATTAATGTTAGAGACAATAATAATAAAGTTAATAAGTTAAAGACTGCTTTCATGTGTTACAAGGCAGGAGAACCAGAAAAATCCCCAATACTCAATCTACAGATGTTGTTGTTGCATCAGCATGCTTCCCGACACCTAATCCAGAAAACGGCTCTACCTGTTAGATAGAAGCAGCCAAGTGAGAATCTTCACAATTTAGAAACAGCAACCAAGCGGAGGTCCCCAATACTCATGGCTAGGGAAAGAGGGCAGTCTCAAATGCTTTCCAAAACTGATATGTGAAACAACCATTAATGACGAGGTCAGGCATCGAAGAATAAACTACCTGAAGTTCCTATGCAAAATATATTTTAAGTTCAATTTTTCTTATCAGAGTAAAAAAAATACAAATACCTCTAAAATATGAAGTAAATTAGCAATTATTATTTAACAAACCCTAAAAATTATTATTAATGTTCAAATTAACTTAGAATTATGTAAACAATATAAAATATATTTACTTATTAGCTTTAGTTCATCTTGATTTTTTTATTATTAAGCCGTTTCTTGTTATATATATATATATATATCTATAACAAGAATATATATATATATATAACTGCAGTTTTATTCAAATGCTTAATTCGTATAAATATTCTCAAACAACAAAAATGTTTAGTTGCTTTTCGATTTTCAGTAAGAAAAGAAGATTCCATTTCATTTATAAATGTTGCAATATTTTTCCCTTTAAAAATATGTCGCCACGAAACTTGCAAAAAAAATATGTCCATTTGTTTTATTGTTTCCATCCACTGTGTTGGATTGTATTGGATTAGTAATGTGCAGATTTTATTAGTTTAGTAATGTAAAGACCATGATTGTGTAGGAATAGTAAATCCTCCACTAAAGAAATCTACATAGAATGATTAATAATCTCGATTGCATTTCTTGATATATTAGAAGTGAATTAGCTTTAATATATTAAAAGCAATACAACCTGCTACATAAACTATAGCTTCTTCTTCAAATGGATATATAATTTGGATTGGAAGAGAAAAGTTCATTTTCCCAAGATTAGGGTAAAGGACTAATTAAAAGTTTTAATTCATTATTTCTTGGTGTTCTTTTACATTAAATGCAGTCTAACACTTACTCGTTAAATAAACGTCTGGTCCATTTTCTAAAAAGTTTACTTTCAAATTAGGTAATTTATTTCTGAGCAATATTTTTTTAATGAATAATTACTTTAGAAAGAGAAGGATGATTATTGAATCTCCCGAGACCTTTAATTTCGTTGAAGAGGCTTTCGTGCGCTTCTTGAGTAAGTTTACTAGTTAAAATGTTACATTTATAGATTTCAAATCTTCATATGCCAGTATAGTGGTTATGACCCTCAGCTTTCACAAAGTGGTCTTTGTTTCGAATCCCGAATAAGGTTTAAATGTAAAACTGAAGACGCGGACTTTCTGTCTATCATAGATTCCCGTTTCAAAAGAAAGTTGAGCACATATCTTGTTCCTGTCTGGAATCATCGCCAATAAATGTTCTCTACTTCTGCTAGTTGTCCTTTCTCATGCACACCAGATATAAAAACACGCGAAGAAAGAGTCTTTGTATAATACATAAAGAGAATGGATTGAAACAATTATTTCTTTCTGAGAAAGTAAAACCGATTTTTTTGCAAATACATGTAATTTATGAAAACTTCCTCCTTGGTTGCATTTAAAGTGACCTTTTGAGCATCGAAATATTTTTGTATTCTAAAAGCAGCTTTTAAAGGCTTGTTACTGGTGGGTTTTTGTACAGAACTGTTCATAATAACAAACTACATATTAATGAAAAGATTGAGGCCGCTTTATAGTGTTTCCAGTGAAATGTGTTATAGCTTTATATATAGCAGCAGTTTCTGAAAATAGTCTTTGCAGATGCAACCTTTTGTCTTTCGTTTCCTTTAACAGTTAGAAGTTGGGGTTTCAATTTATGACAAATTTTTTAACTGACATTTTTATTCAATATCTCAAATAAGATACTAGAGTTTATTACAGTATCGTCACAAAAATTCAAACCATTATCTAAAAAATGGTTCCTTATTAGCTTGATATAATGAGATATATCAACTAAAAAAAGCCCATTATCTTCCTTAAATTTTTTGAAGGATGAAGAAAAGACAATTTGCAAATGATTATTTCCAGTTCTGTCCATTATGTATGATACCGACCAAGGTCTGAAATTATTCCTCGAACTTAACACCAGTACATTCAACTTCTTTTATTACAGATAATAAGTTTTTATTCCTTTTACATTCGAATTACTTGGAAACAATAGATGTTTCCAATGGGAAATTAATCATCCCAATAATATATAACTTGAGCTTTAAGAAAAGGACCTAGTATTTCATCCAATGAAGAGTCGTAACATAATTTGGTATCTATGTGCATTTCATCAAAGTACAAAATACATATCTTTTCCAAATGGCTCGAATTTACAGACATGCAGCTAATCTTGGAACAGCATTTTTTCAAAGTACTTGTCATATTTAATTCCATTTTATTCAGCCAAAAATAGTAAAATTTTGAAGATAATGGTTGAATCAGGATAAATTTTGAATTAGTAATCAGATGACTACTTAGATTTTTTTCAATTTAATTTCCTCGTTTTCACGCTTAAGCATTTATAAGTGAATTAATTATTTATCCCTAAATCTTCCTAAGTTTAATATTCTCCTTTTGAAGTAATTTTATTTTTGTTTTTGATTTTTGTATTTCATTTAAAAGCAATTTTTTATTTGAATTCAATCGTTTAGTGATTCTTGTAGTTGAACTTAGAGTTTTTCTTGCTCATTTTTAATAAATTATACAGTACTTTCTGCACATAACCTTCTGTACTACAATTCTTAAATATTCACAGCATGTAAGACATTTAAGATTACCATCGCATTGAATTTCTGTATCACATAATTTATGTGGACTAAACATTCAATTCTTTCGAAAGCTTATATTAATCTTCTTTTCGTTTGTCTCTGTTCTCTTGGAGTATTGCAAATTATATTTAAAGCCGGCTATTAAAGATGAGGCAAAGCTGTTGATTTTAATATTTTTCTCTGTTGCAAAGCAAGTAGTTGACTTTGCATATCATCCATATTCATGCTGATCAAAATGCTCATTGCACAAACTAGCATTCTTGATGTTGATTTTGTCACTTGTTCTACATCTTTCCACCCATTCTCTGGAAAGCATTTGATTTTCTTTTCGAAATAGGTGAAATATTATGTGCTTTCCTTTTGTACTCTAATATGTATTTGAACACATAACAATAGCACACAATGTTATGTTTCCCTTTTTTAAAAAATAATCTTGCTTAAAATTAAAATATTAACATAGAACATGGCGATAAAACACAAGCTAGCATAGATAATGCCAGCTTGTCCATGCCCAGTGACATCACGTTCTTCCCCTCTCTGGGGTCAAGGTGGCATTTGACACCTCAAAGTGAGATGAGCTAGCCCTTCTCTTTTCCCTAGTTCTGCCAATACTTGTCTGACACAACCCGGGGAATCATTTGACTTAGAGGATATTGCGACCATGACATATCTAATGGGGCCCAGTTGCTTTTAGTGAACACTATGGATTTTCCATTAAGCTGGGATTTGAACTCACTAATTCATTATATTGGGATTGAAGCCCTATATAATGAGTAGGGCTTCAAAACTAATCAAAAACGCCACTGAAGACTCATCTGATAGATGTGCATGATATAAGAAAACATATATCCTGAACACCAATCAATGGTCGGAGGCTTGATGAGAATAAAGACTATTCAAATACAAATGAAGCAGTCCTTTTGTAATTGAACCATTGAACAACAATAAGACAAATATTATAAATTGTAACACTTTTTGGAAAAAGAAAATTTCATCCAGTTTAGAAATATGTCCACAAGGATGAATTCATTATGTAAATTGAAATTTAAAACTTATCATGCATAATTAATTTGATTATAAAGCAATCCTTTCTAAGTTTCTTAATCATTAGTTTCAATACCAAACTATAGCTACTTACTTCAGACAAATAATGAAAGAATAATGACAGGCAGTTTTAAACAACAAACATGTTTGAACACATTACTTAAACAAACATATTCTCAAAAGAGCTTTTCTGAATAATAAAAAATGAAATATAACGTAAAAATTATTTTTAGAGATAAGCAAAATATTTTCTTTAGACATAACAAAATCTGGTAAAATATTACACCACTCAGTGATTAGAGTTCATAGCAAAAAAATGGATAAACTAATAAATAAAATTAGTAAAGAACTACTTATTCAATATTTGGAAACAACATATAATACAGCTTTTTTTTATTCTTTTATTTTGCAGAAAAAATATTCAAATCATTTATAATCGCAGATGGCTGCTTCAAAACTAATCTAATCTTCTTTGCATGTTATCAACAGTTTTGTAACCATGATTAGTAAAACTGATCACAATAGCAGAAAATTTGAATTGTGCACATCTTTTTGCAAAGAGAAGGCCACATCTACCATTTCAATTATACTTATCAGTCATAAATGGATAAAAGAGCAATGTTTCTCTACAAAATTGTTTTTATATTACATTGCATATATGGAAGTTAATTTAATCACATGTATGTTCATATAACATTATAAATCAATGTAAATGATTAATAATTTGAAGAATCATTTTAATTTAACAGGTACACATAAAGTTGATTGCAATAAAAGATAATGCTAATATTCAAGTCAGAATAAAAATACTTAAAATTATTAATACTGTTAAAATTAAGATTAAATTAAGATGTTTATAAAACATAAAAAATCCTATTTAACACAGAACAATTTTTAGCATTTATAGAATTAAATATTTTTAAATAATAAAATTAATAATTTCAGTTTGACTGAATCTTTATTTTAAAAAGTAAATTTAAGTAAATACATAATACATATTTTTTAAAATTATGTTGTCCTTATGTTGGCTCTTTCAAGCATAATAAGTCTTGTAGTCTAATAAAAAAGTAAAGTATCTCCAGGAGTGGAGAGTGTCTTGAAATGTGAAGTGCAGGCTTCCTGGAGGGCAGAACATTTCCAAAGATGCTCGCCATCCATGTCAACATGTTCCCTACATAAAATGCAGTCAGGTGAATCCACAAGCCCAATGTGATATAGATGTTAAATACATAATATAAATAAAACATAAGTAAATGTAATCCACATATATTTCTTTACAAAAAATAATACATTGTAAAATTTCCAAAATTGATTGAATATTATAGTTCCATATATCTTTAAATGTTTACAAGTTTTAAAACATTAATACTAACTTTATTTTTATTGATCCATGTTTAAAAAAATTAGCACAAAATATTTAAAAATAATTAAACTGTAATAATATATAACTCAGTAAAATATATTTTTTATAATACTTGAAATGGAAAATAAAATATATAGATCTAAAATATTTCAATTTCATTAAAAGTTGGGAAAATTTAAATCTTTGTGACATGAAATACAAAAATAAATGAAAACATATCATGCTAAATAATGCTGTTTGCAATATTAAAGTGAGTAACAATAATTTGTTAAGTTTTACCTCATAAATGTTAAACTAATCAATATGTGGTGATCATTTAAGCTGTGAATCACTTGTCTATAAATTAATAATACATTCTAGAATGAAATGTTACTGCTTTGAAAGCAAATACATTTTTCACAATGAGCAAAATATAAATTACAGATTTTTTCTAATATTGATATTTTAATTACTATAAAATAGAAAAAAAACAATTATATTAAAAAATAAATAAAATAAACTTTACTAATAATATATATTAAAAACAAGAATAATGATTTTTTTTTCCTTGTAATATCAATTGCAATATTGTTGCATTAATTGATGGCAAATTAAGTCTAAGGAATTGAATTTTGGAGCATAAATTTTTAATTTAAAAAAAATCAAAAGACTAAATATCCTTTATTTGTTTCATCTCATTTGAACTAACTTTGTGACTCAAAACACAATATAGCATTCAGTCAATCAAAAGACTAAACAACCTTTATTTGTTTCATCTCATTTGAACTAACTTTATGACTCAAAACACAATATAACATTCAGTCAAGAAGAATAAATTATCAATTAATAAATTATAAATTTAGAGTTCAATTAACAAACTTTAAAAACTATAACATAAATTATGAACAAAAATAAAATAACTGTACAAAATTGTAAATTTTGCATACAAAGTTATTGGTATAATATATATATATATATATATATATATATATATATATATATATATATATATATATATATATATCAAGAGCTATACTAATTCATATAAGTAAGCTTTCTTTATTTTAAATTCATTATTAAAGAAATAATAGTCAACTTTAAAAATACCAGGCAAATAATTATTATCCATCTCATAAAATAGAAGTACATTTTATTTTCATTTTGAATTTGACAAAACTGAAAAATGTAACAGAATTTATCAAAAAAAAATATTATTTTTAAATAAATCAATTTTTATTGATGAATTTTTAAAAACATTGTTGCATAGTTATTGAAATTCCTAATTCATTTAATTAAGTCATACATGAGGAATATTACAAAGAAAATTCACAATAACGATACATTGAATATATATGTATAGATTGAAATATGGTACAAAAAATTATTCTTGAGCAGAATCTTGCAGCATTTGATAAATTGTTGTTTTATAATTTGGTTCCATTTCTGATTCCAAAGCATAATAAACTTCTTGAGCAATATTTTTTAGCAGTGAATTTGAAGAAAAAATCATTTCATTATATAAATAGACTCCCATTGCCTGTAATAAATTTCACAAATCATTAATGTATTTAAAAATTGAATTTCACTGAAAATGGAGAAATAAGAATTTTATTTCAAAGATTTATACAATGTATAAACACTATAAATAACTATGGAAAACCTAAGGAAAGCATTATAACATACAGCAGAAAACATATTCTAAAAATAAACACACTTTACAAAAACTTATTACTTCAAATTAAATTAAATCTAATAAATTTTATGACAATCTCATTTATAATCATATTTTATATTGTTAAATTGTTGGTTGATTCCTTTTTGTGTAAGTGAATATATTAAAACCACTACTTACTTTAAATTATTAAATCTTAAAATAACAAAAAACAAGCTTTTCCTAATTTAATAATCTTCCATAAAATATAAAGAGTTACATTTTATGATAAATAATGTAACAAATATATTCATTCCTTTTAAAAACTGAAAACTATCAAATTGTGCATTAAAAGAAAGAAAAAAAATTATAATTTGTTAAATAAGTGTAACAATTATTTAACTTAGAAATCATACAATTATAGTGATTAATATAAATTCATACAAATTGTTTCTACATTTCAAGCAATAAAAAGATCTCTTATAATTTAAATTTATAAAAAAACCATTAATCTTTATTTAAATCCTATTATTAAAATTATTCAAGTTTTGTTATTTCTCATGCTACAAAATTTAGATTTGCTTGGTTTTCCAAAATATTTCTACATGATAAAGTTAATTGAACCTGTGAATTGCAAATAAATTCTATATCATCATAAATATCCATGTCTATTATAAGATATTCATATTAAAAAACTATTGAACTAGACCAGGGATGGCGAACCAATGACATGTGTGCCACAAGTGGCACATTTGAAAATTTTGATGGCACGCATCAAAACAAATTATTTTCTTATAAGCTATCTTTTTAAATGGAAATGAATTAAAAATTATTAATCAACACTTAAATTATAATTTATGATATAAATTTGTAGTACTGAATGCCTATCTTAGTTTGTTAACTAGAATCGTCAAATTATACATTTTATTATTAAAATATCGCATGAATTCTCTTGAAGTATATTAAGATGCACATTAGATAAAAATTTTTACATATCCAGTTTTGCCTTCTAATGTTATTGCATGTTATTGCCGTCGCAGAGATCGAATTAGACGACAGACTGCATTAGTCATTTTTAGTAAACCATTGTCTTTGAAACTTCAGGGACTTGTTAAAAAATATAATTGTTTATTGTAAATAGATATAGTGTTATATTTAGGTAATTTTTACATATGATTTCATATTTTATATTCTGCATTTGTTTGTAAGAACATATTGCATCAAGATTGAATTTTTAACCTGTAACAACCATATGGTAGTAAAATTTACTTAACTTATAATTTATTTTGCTTAGTCTTGAAAAATGAAATATTTTAATATTCTGAGAAATTATTTTATAATTAAATCAGTGTAAAAATAGAAATAATTATTAAAATTACCTTGAATTAATATATTATTTATTTATTCTTGCTTTGGTACTATTTTAATACTTTAATATGTGACAAAATATGTTCTTGCAAATGAAAGCAAAATAAATTATATTATAACATTATTAAAATATATATTTCATAGAATTTCTTATTATAGCTAGTTCAGTGAAGAAATCGAAACTATCTGAAACATTTAGTAGCAGAGAATTTCAAGCTTGGTGGACCAATAAATACGGTATGAGTAAAAAGGACAGTAAAGCAATTTGTATTTTATGTTCTAAGACTTTAATCTGTAGAACACCTTCAGTAAAGTGGCATTATGAAACCAACCATAAATTTCTTCTTGACTCAAATGCAGAAGAGCAAAAGGAGTATATATTATGTGCCTCAAAAACAAAAATGCTCAAACTATTTCTTTAATGAAATATATTGGAACTTAATCAAACACCGCTGCTAATTACCAAGTTTCAAAAACTATTGCTCAATATGCAAAACCCTTTAATGAAAGCGAATTTTTAAAGGATGCTTGGGTGCAATGTGTACCATACTTATTCAATGATTTTGTAAACAAAGAAAAAAATTATTCAAAGAATTAAACACATGGTGATAGCTAGGAATACAGTGAAAGAGAAAATTTTGGGGTAATGGCGGAAAATGTAAATTTTCAACAAAAATTCAAAGTCTTGCGATTTTATATCCATTTGCCTAGAGGAGTCTACTGACATAACAGACCTTGCTCACTTATAAATTTTTGTACATTATTTTGTTTAAAACAATATTAAAGAGTTAATAGGTTTATCAACCTTAACAACAACAACAAAAGGATTAGACATTTGTAATGCAGTTATAGATGCATTGAAAAAAAAAGAGAGATATGTCCTGCTAAAATTGCGTCAGTTACAACTGTGCCTGCAGCTTAACTGGGCGGGAAAATTGATTGATAAATTTATTTACAAAATGTATTGGACACACAATTCTTGATTTTCATTGCATTATTCACCAACATGCGTTATGTGCCAAAACAGATTTAAAATTGATTGATGATACTGAGTTTTGTAACAAAATTAGCCAATTTTATATCAGCACGAGCACTGAATAAAAGAAAATTTCCAGAATTGTTAAATGAAGTATACTCGTCATACAATAGCTTTCTTTTGTACATTAATGTACGCTGGTTAAGCCGCGGAAATGTCTTGGAAGGATTTGTAGATTGCTTGTAGGAAATAAGATTTCTAAATAATGAGAACATTATTGATCAATACAATCAAATTTTGGATAAAGATAGCAAAGTTATATCTTTTCACTGATTTATGCTCTCACTTAAATGAAATAAAAATAAAACTACAAGATGTTAATAAAACAGTCATTACAAAGTTTGACTTAATAAGCGTTTGAAGTCAAATTATAGATTTTTAAACGTGATATTCTTTCAAATTCACATAAGTATTTTACGAAAACAAAAAAAATTTTCTGAAAATGAATTTTATGGAAAACCAAATAAAACTTCATTAAAGAAAGAATTTTCAATGGTAATTCAATCTCTAACTCAGGAATTGTCTGAAAAATTAATGCAGTTTAAATAATTTGAAGAAACTTTAAAATTTATTTTATATCCTTATACAATACCTTTTGAAAACTTAAATTTCAAAGTCCTTGAGTGGTTAAATCAAAAATTTGTTAATATAAGAAATTATTTAGAATCGAATTAAGCATAAGCGATTAATGGATAAAATAAATAAAATTGGAGAAGATGAAATTCTAATTGCATGGAATTCAATTCCAGACACGTTTAATTGTTTAAAAATATCAGCAAAGGCAATTTTATCAATATTTTCATTGACGTAAGCATCTGAATCTTTATTTTCAGAATTAAATTTTATAAAAAATAAATATAGGAATAGAGTGACAGATGAGTTGAGCTCTGCATGCCTACTATTGAAATTAACTAAACATGAACCAGAAATTAAATCTTTATCATCTTGTGTACAGGAACAAAAATTACAGTAAAAACAATTGTTTTCAGCGTGAATTTTTTATCTAGCATATATGTAGCTTTTTGTAAAACATTGATTAATAAAAATTACTTAAAGAAGAATTTCTTGTTTTGTTTATTTTATTATACTTGCGTATAGTTTCACACGCAAACATTTTGAATGAAATTTTATTGTGGCACGTTACCTATTTAAAAAATAATTTTTATGACTTTGTGGCACGGACATCAAAAAAGATTTGCCATCCATGAACTAGACCATAATGCTTATCACTCAGCAGACAGCTCAGCCAATAAAGTCAGTTTAATAAAAATGCCATTAATTGCATTACATTTAATGAAATATAGAAGAGAAAACAATCCTATATATTTAAAGAAAGAAATCTGAAATATCATATCAATACAGAATTTACTAAAACCCAGTACTAAATGACATTTAATTAAAAAATATATAATATAAATATATATACCTATGACCTCAAGAAAAATTTGGCAAAGACAAGACAAAGTGGAAAAAATTAGCCTTATTGATACTGAATTCTAGCTTAATTTCATTTGGCAGTAAATTAAACTGCAGGTGTGAAATATATATTTTGTATTAATCATGATTTGAAATAACATACTTACTTACTTAAAAAGTTAAATAATAATAAAATTTCAGAACAAATCAAACTTAATTTTAGTCTCATTTCAGTTTCTTCTTACATGTACATAATTTCTATGTCTATGCTTTATAAATGCTATTAGTAATGTTAAAAATATAAAAATTCATTAAAAAGAAAGATAAAATTTATCTTAAAATAAAAAAATATAGTCGCAAAAGATTACATTAAGGAAAATACATATGTAAAAAGATAGAAGGCATCAACATATAAAAGTTATGGAAGTAGAAAATCTTGATGAATATTTATTTATAAAATAGCGCTTAATAACTAAGAACACATCAGTAAAAAATTTTCTATCGACCCTAATTTTAATAAATTAAAATGTAACTAATTTGATACGTACTATGTGATTCATGAGGAATTCTTTTAAAAAATCGTACTCTTTACTGTATTTATATTTTACAACTAATTCACACCATCTATGTTGTATCTGAAAAAATCAATTAACAACAGTATAATTTCATACATTTTCAAAAATGAGAATTTCTTAATAACTTTAACATGAATCAATTAATAGTTAAATCTAAATGACATTTTCAATGGTAAAAATGAATTTGATGAACAGCAATCTAAGTAAAATTAAATATAAACTATATAAGTAAATAACTAAAATATATCTTATAAGTTTAAATTAAATGTTTGATATACAATGGAATGAAAAACTTTTATGATTGTAAAATGATAAGATATGCTTAACTTTTATTTACATTTCATAATTGTAAAATTATTAAAATATAAACTATAGATTTTTAAAATTTCAGATAGTTGTTATAGACAGTTTTGGAAAAAAAAAACATTCATTTAAATCAAATATCTAAAAACTGCATGAAATATCATTGAATTTAAAAATTAAAAAAACAGATTAAGCATTTTTTTACTTTATTATACAAAGTAATTTTAAAAATTTTATTAAAATTTAGGCATACTTCAAACCATTGAATGCAACCATTCTATATTGAATTTTCCGAACCATTGAAATATATGCACTAATTTACTTTAAATACTCAAAAATTATATTTTAATAACCATCATATGAACAAAAAGTTTAAATTATATTCAATGAGCATTTTAGATTTTCACAAAAATAATGATAATATATTTTTATTCATTAAAAGAGCACCAATCTGACTGAGTACTTAATATGGAAAGGAAAAACTGTTACTAAGATGTTAAGAATTAAGATTTATTCTCAAAATTTGAAAGATTATTTTTAGGCCAAAATTTATGTTAACAATAATTTATGAAGCAAAAAACACCAGCTTCCTCAGTAAATAGAAAACAGATAAAAAAAAATTAAGAGTTTTTATACATTTATTTAGCGTAAATAAGAGAATGTAATATAAAAAAATGGCAGGAACATTAACAAATAAGTTAAAACTAATTCACAACATTAAATTAAATTATGCTAATATCTAAGAATTAATTTCTTTTACATGCATTATTAATTATTTTAAATTTTAGAACTATTACACTTGATAGTCAGCAGCATTGCATGGAAAAGACTTAATCTAAAGCAATTAGTTAAAAATTTAAAGCATAAAGTATATTTTGTAATTTAAAAAAATGAATATAATTCAAGAAATAATTTTCTCTGAAGAAATTAAAAATCATAATTACAATTAAAATAATAGTTTGTAAATAAGTATGTAATATAATAGTATAATAATATATTATTATGCAAATAAGTATGTAACTTATAATAATATATAATTATTATATTACTATAAGTATATACTATATAAGCAAGTAAAAATTTCAATAAGCATAATAAACATAAATTTTTTAAATATAGGAAAATATTTCTTGCTATGTACATAAAATTAACATTTTTGAAAATTAGCCACTTAATAGTTAATGTTCTGACCTTCAATAAAGCACAGCAAGTGGGTTTAATTCATACCTTGAGTGCAAATGCTTATAATGATAAGGAAATCCATGTTCCTTTTAATCAATATTTTTTTTTATTTCCAATGACAAGGCAAATACAAAGAATAATACATGAAAAATCACAAAACAGACATGAAACAAGTATGGGACAAGTGAATTCAGTACATAAACATAAACGAAATGACCAGAGTCAATGCCCCAAAAATTCTCTGGCTTGCCAATAAAGCGATGATTCAGAGATACCATGCAGTGTAGCACAGCAGTGGAGGCGGGTCCTTTACCATTCAAACCATTGAATACAACCATTTACATGGCCTCTGCCACGTTGCAAAGCAACTGTTGGGTAAACTTAAAATGCCAATGCAGTGCAAGCATTCAGCCAGGCAGTCATGACCCGTCAATCAATAAAATTATATTTCCAAGAAGATACAAAACAGAAGTAAGCAAAACGAAACACTCAATATTTTTCATGCTTTCTTGCTAATAAATAATAATTACTGCATTATAAGATAAATAAACTGTAACACTTTTTTACTTAAATATGAAAGATACCCAACATATCAAATAATTAAACTTTCTACATAAAAATTAAAATTTAAAAAAAAAACTGTACTTTTTATACAGGTATCTATAAAACTTCATGTGGGTTATGTTGTACAGATTTATTAATATTCTGGCCTTCTGTTGAAGAGACATTAATATATTCCATAAAATCATAAAACACTTTTATTTCCAATTTGTAAAAACATCAGAATAAATTTTAAAATTTCAAGAAATGCCAAACAATATTATTATTAAAAATATATTAAGATAATTACAAAAATTAAAAACTTCATTTGCTACTAAATTTACAATTTGTTCAAAGATTCGTGATTTGTTCAAATATGTTATATTGAATAATAAACATTTAACAATATTTAAACAATACTTTTCAAACACTTTAAAAAAATATAATACTTCTAGAAAAAGAAAAGATTAAAAAAAAATTGAAACTTACTTCTGGATTTAATTTCTTAAAATGATACATTTCCTTTAACAGTGCCAACGTTTGTGAAGCAACCTTTTCTAATTCAAGAATATTTTCAAGTAACAAAATAATTTGTTCCATTGTCATCTAATTTTAATATCATAAAAAGTTTTCTTTAAAATCTTACAATGTATTTAAGATATATGTAAACAGAAATAAACACAACTTACAAAAGTAAAGTGTTCAAGGCAAATTTTTCTTCTTTTTCGATGCTTTTTGAGTAACAGGTTATTTGTCTGGATCCATTTTTCTGTCTAATTAACAAAAATACTCTTCATTTTATTTCATACGTCATCATATAATTATTTGTAATATATATATTTTTTTTTAATTAAACCAATTCTTTTTCGTTTCATACCACAAGATGCATAAAATTTTCAGTAATTATTATATATATATATATATATATATACATATATATATATATATATATATATATATATATATATACATACATACATAAACACACACAATTTTACTAAAATTATTCACAAGTAACAAAAAAATTTTAATTTTATAGGAATTTTATCAATCAACATGATAAAAAATAACAGAATTTTTTGCTTATTACATAATTTAACTATAAAAACAAAATGTAAATATGTACATATATATCTACATGTACATTTTTACATTATTATTATCCAAAAGATAATAAGTAACATGGGATTTTCTACACTTGGCTAATATAATGTGTGCCATTGAAACTATAGCAACAAGAATGTTGTAAAAATTGGGCAAAATTTTATATAAATTATGAGAATACAAACATAAGTAAATGATTAAAATTTGAAATAAAAAAACTATGTGCAATTAATAAACTTACAAAAAGTTTAGTGAGTGTAAAAGTATTTCATATCTCTTTAGGCATATACGATATATGCTAAAAAGAAACACAGTCTATATTAAAATTTTGAAGCATTGCAATAAAGATGATGAAATTAACTATTAAAATAGGTTTTTGGATAACCAAATACAGTTAAGTCTCAATATCTTGTCGAAATATCGGTCATCGTTTAAATATACTGTAGTCTTAAAACATAATAATAGTAATAATAAATGTTTTAACACAGTAACTTTTTTCAATTATTTGGATTTACAAGTTAAATAAACACTGAGATTCCAAAAATTATAAAGTATTGCTTTATCACTATTAGAAAATATTAGGTAATATATTAAACTTAACATAATTGTCCTACTTTGCAGCCAAATATAAATACTTATATTTATATTTCCTTTTTAAAGAATTTAATGTTATAATATCTCAATTCAAAAAATTTTTTGGATTTTTTACTTAAAATGGATATAACTCTGTACAACAACAATGAAATGGTGAATGATATATGAATAATAGATACAATGTGTCAATGCAGAAAAAGACCCAATTCAAATTTTTAACCATAGTATCAAAAGCACAGTGTTGTCTGAAATATACCTGTACTTATCAGAAATCATTGACCTAAAAAATGAAACTAATGGGCTAACTCCAAACCAAGACATTACATAATTAAATTTTATGGTTGATATAACATATTGTGGCAAATCTTTAGCCTGTTTTACAACAGTTTCATACAATTCACCATAATTGCACTTAATGTATTGTAATTCATTATACAACATGAATATTCTTAAATCATCCAAAATCTTAATGCAGTGTTCTTTGAACCATTAAAAATCAAGTAATATTTCTCAGTAGATTGTCATTTCACTAGCTAATGAACTTAATCTGAAATGGAGGTCTTCTGCAAACTCTGATATAGAAATCTAACTGTTGTTTCACACATGTTCTAGAATTTTATTGCCTCAATCAGAGTTCTTAGGTTTATCTGAGCGATAATTCAGATCAATATTTTCATGATGTTCTCACTTGACTGTAACCTCTCTAGCCATAAAAAAACATGTTAGAACAGAAATGCCACTAAATCAATATTCAAATTTCTGACAATGCCTCATTTGAATGTATTCATTTCTTTGAGTAGAATCGTATGAAAAGAAAATATGTGTTTGTGGGGGGTAGTTCAGCATTTCCCCATATCCTGTATAAGATCAAGGAAGTACATTAATATCATACTTGGATTGTTTTCATAAAGTAAAGGCATGTTCAATAGCTTATGGTCATATAGTACATTTTAATTTGATTTATCAACTGACAAACAGAAGCTTATATTTGCACAGAGCTGGCATATTATCAATATGGATATTGATTATTATTTGAAGAACTTTTTTCATGTAAAAAGTCATTGACAAAATAATAATGAATTTTTCCTGAGGTTGATGTGAAAAATCCACCTGTTACATGTCCTGCCTGGATTAGGACATAGGACTTCGCATTACATCATGCTTTAAATTGTACCAAACACAAAAAGACTTCTGAACTGTTTGGAAAAGTGTACACTACAAAATTCACTGTACACATGAGAGAAATTTTTGTAGAATTTGTAAACCATTCTTCACTGCATGCAGAATGTACTTGAGAAAAGCAAACATTTAGGGAGTTTTGGGTTTTGAAATTGTAAAATAAAAAATGTTGTAAAATCATTAAAGATGAAAAAAAAATTCTTATTATTCTTATTCTATTAAATATGGTACTTAATTATATGCAATAAAAAATATGCCTTTTATGGAAGCATTTCTGGTAAAAAAAATTTACCACTTAAAGGGTTAATACTAAATAAAACTAAAATACATTGTTACATTCCTATCCAAAAGCATACCTGATACAACATCTTAAGAATTTATTATATAAAATTAAGAAATTAATAAAAGAATTTTAATCAAAATTATTTATATTACTTCTTCAGCAACTTCTTTAAACAACTTGTTTCCATGAGAAATTGTTATTGCTTCAATAACCTACAAATTTAAAGTAAATAAAAATATAATTAAAGAAATCATTTTTAAGAAACCATGTTTAATACAATCTCTACCATTTCAGCCTTTACCATATGAGTATTACATAATAAAACATTTGAGATGATCAAAAGTGAAATTCAAAGAAATTACATACAAAAATGAATACTGAAATCAGTGATTTGCCTTTTGTTGCCAAAAAAGGAAAATAGAGAGACATTTATAAATTATGAAAAAGTATTTGCCGATCACTTGCAGATATCTCAGTAAATCTAAGCAATTTAGTTTTGTATTGCATAAATTACTCATTTATTCAGATCTACATACTTTTTGTACTGCATGTTAATTTATAACTCAATTTACAAAAATTTCCTGAAAAGCAAATCTGAATAACTAAGTTAGAATTTTAAAAATATAAAATTTTGGTTATTTTAAAAATAAATAAATAAAAATAAATGAAATCAGGCTTCTTAAAATGAAAAGTACAATTGGTGAAGAATTTATCAGATACTTATTCGATTTCTCATTGAGAGAAAATTTAATTCTCATAAAAAATTCAAGAGATACAAAGAGTATAACAAGATATTTGTTTCAAATTTTAAAATATCTTAAAGACTTCAGATAGAAATTTTTGTTACTTTATAAAACAAAGTAGTTATTAAAATTTTAGATCAGTGGTTCCTAAATTAGTCTCTACGAACTCCTAGGAGTCCCTTTATCATCAAGGGATTCATGGAAAATTAAAATAGATTTAGGGATCCCTGAGCACTGATAGGCAGTTTATGCTAGGTTTAATATAAAATAAAATTGTGATCCATTAACATTATGGGAACTTAAGTGATAAAACAGAACCAATTTTTATGCATAAATAAAAGATAAATACAGGATGGTGAATAAAAACATTACTAGAATGTTAAGTGATTTTTTATGTGAATGAATATTGACAATAATTTCTATAGATAATCATTTGTAGGCATAACTTGTTTTTATTTATTAAAGTAAACAGAACAATAACTCAATTATCCTTCAATTTACTTTGAAAAATTTAAGCTTTCAATTTCCATTAACAAGAAACAATAAAAAAACAAAAAAAATCCACTGACACACACCCATGATTTAATAGTTCTAAAAGGTGTTAACTGATTAAGTTAATAACAAGCATAATTAAAAAAGATTTATAATGGAGTGCAATAATATTGCTACAAGCACTAACTTGGTGTTATAATATAAACATAAACTATAAGAGTCCTACATTGTATATCTAATCAATAATGTAGTTCTATTTTATGTTGATAAAAGATGTGTAAATAAAATTTTTCCATTCTTAGAAAGTAAACAGTAAGAAGTTTTATGTTAGTTAGAAGTCTTGATATAGTTGCAATTTTGTATTTTTTACGCAGATATACTTTTATTATGTACTTATACTTTTCAATAAAATTGATCTTTTTTAAAAAATTATACACCACATTTTTCAATATAGTAATCCCTTAATGTTAGTAAAGGGATTCCTTTTTTAATGAAAAACTTTGGTAGAGATTACAAATTTTTTTAGTAGATGGTTTTTAAAATAAGTTAATTATTAAAAATATATTTATTCAAAATATAATTAATAAATTAATTAATTACATGAAATTTTATCCTAGCATCAAATGATTAATTTAAAAAGATTTTACTGAAAATAATTAACAACAGTTAGTAGCAAATAAAATAATTGATACACAAAATTTCTTAATTCCTCTTAGGCCTTTTTAAGAGATAAAGATGTGAGTGAGTCAAAGAAAAAATGTGGACAACATACTGTTGAATATTGCTTTATTTCATCACCAGGAAATAGTACTTTGCCTGACACTTCAATGTAATAAAATTATGTCAAATGATTCAATGAAACCTTCCAAGCTTAAAGTACATTATAAAAAATCCATATTGGCAAATAATTTTTTTTTTTTTTTTTTTTTTTTTTTTTAAGAGCCAAGGAAAATTATTTGAAATGTCATAACTCACAGGAACAACATTTAAAAAAGATAATGATAGGTTGTGTGCTTCTTACTACATTCATATATTGATTTCAAAGTCTTTAGCGTTTTACAATATTGAGTAAGAATTTACTTTATCAGCTGTACATGAAAGTAATACACACAATGTTGCACAAGTCAGGTTTTGGTATTAGAAAAAAAAAGAATTTCACTGAGTTATTATAACAGTACAAAGGATAGACAAAATGGCTACGTGTAGAAAAAATTCAATGAGAATATTTACAAATATCTCAATTTTTCATACAGCTTGAAAAGTCTTTTTTACCAGGAAGCTTTAATTTTAACTGCGATACAATTTTTAATGAAAAAATTTTGGCAAAAATTCTTATTTGCTAAATATTCAAAAACTGATATTAAGGATAAAATATTATTTACTGGATTATAAAAATTTTTCTACGTAAAACTTGTAGCCTTAAATATCATTTCTACTTTTACTGATGATGTGCCAGCAATGATAGAAATATATTGAGGCTTTCTAGCAAACTTAAAACCTGTACTGAATGAATATTTAGTACATTGTGTCATCATTCATCAACATCCCTCCACCTCAAAATATCTTATGGAAGTTCACATGAATCACTAGATTATGTCATTAGAACAGTTAATAAAATCAAAAGAAATACTTACATGAGAGATTATTAGCTCAATTTTGTTTGGAAAATGACAAACTATACTCGCCTTAACACAAAAATACACAGATTACCTAAAAGTGCATGTTTGAACTGATTTTATGCGTTTTTCAATTCAACACTATAATTTTTGGAAAGCAAAAGCAATGATCTATAAAAAATATAAATGACTAATTTTATTTTCAAAATTTAACGAAATTTATTTGAAATTATATGGTGACTAATTAAATTTAATCAAAACTAAAATTATATTATCTGTGTTTGTAGCAAAAGAATTTCTGAACAATCGAAATTTGGTAAGAGATTATTCATAGCTTCTAAGTCTTTTGAAATTGCAAAAGAGAGATGAAGATTTAATTAGCTCAATATTTAACAGCTTTGAATGCAAATCTAAACCAAAGATTTAAAGATATTCTTCATTAGGATACACTTGGTTAAGTGTTGAACCAACTTTTTTGAGTATAGATAAACTTGCATTACAAATGCAGATGAATGTATACTAATACAGGAGTAATTTATTAAAATATCCACAAATGCGGAACTCAAAAAACTATATTTGAATAAGAATAGCACAAAGTCGGTTTAAAGAAATACAGATCACAATTTTACATTACGCATCATAGGTTATAGTGCAAAAGTTGTCAACAAATTTCCACCCTTCCTATTTGGTCGAATGAGGATTCAGTGCAATTATAAACCTTGTCACAAAAAAAGAAATCAATTAGGAAATTAGTGCTCACAGGGATTTTTGTTTGTCATTCCGAAACATACAGCTAGGCATAAATACACTCATAATATCCCATCAAGTCCATCCAAATCATTAATTTTTTTATTTGATTTTAAAAAAAAATTATAATTTTGATAAATATTTCTTCATTAAAATGGATTTTTAATTTGTAATTTGCCTACTCTGAATTTATGTAGTTTTTCACTTGGAGGTCTGTAGGCAAGTTACAACTATAAAAAGGAATCTATGGGTCAAGAAATTTGAAAATCATTGTTTTAGCTTAACTGTATTAATATAAATAAAATTTTATTGCCAAAAAATAATAATTTTCACAAATATTTTATATTAAATAAGGCAAGTTACAAAAAAATTCGAAAAAGATTTTTAAATATAAATTGTATAAGTTATTTATTTTTTGATTGATAATAGTTGATTTTTGAATTAATTAGAAACATAAGTTATCACACATAAATACACAAATTACTTAAAAATAAATAATGCCTGTGCCATTTAAAAAGTCTTTTCTATTCAATAAAATACAAATTATACATATACTATAAATTTATAATTAAAATGCAAAACAAATCTGTAAGTTAAAATGTTCTGGCAAATAATATTATTGCCAATGTATATAGATTTGACAGTAAAAGTGAAATGCTAAATCATATTTATGGTAACTATAATAAATGTAACTTTAAGTTATCAAAATATAAAATGATAATTATTATCCACCCAGCCAATGAAAAGAAATTTGTATGGTAAAGAAACTTACATCTGGAACGCCAGGATTGTGAAGCCAATCTTTGTATATATTGTTGATAGTAAAAGTTCCACTATAAAATAATAAATATGTAAGATAAATTTTAAAAATAATCAAGGCCTAAATACAAAATTTAATGAACTAAATATAATTTAAAAGGAAATTTATGGAAGCAGAAAAAACAATAGTGATTTGATTATCATTATATAATCATTTTTTGCACACAAGAGCTTATCAGCTGAGACCTACAATTATAAATGAATATTAAAGGGATTTAAGCATTCTATAAAAAGTGGACTTAAATGCACATAATAAATTGGAAACCCTGCACAAGTCATTCAGCTGCTTAATGAAAAAAAACAGAGAAATACAAAATATAAAAATATATAAATTCCATCAATGATAATCACAATGTAAACACCAACTATTTTCAATAAAGGGAAAAACTTTATTAATAGAAAGCAAATTATTGCAAATTCCTATCACTTACTGTTTATCAAATAGGAGTATCTATATAAGTTGGTGTAAGAAAAATTCATTGATATTAAAACAATTTCTAAAAGGAAATAGCTAAATTATGAACACTTTTAATTTTTAATAGAAAAGTATCTTGGAAGATTATTTGAATAATTAAAGTTATATAAAAATCTTTAACACAGAAATATTATGTTAATATTTTACCAAACTTAAATGAAAAAAGTGGCTACTAATTGAGAACAGACAAGAACAGAATAATTCTAACAGTGTTTTTTTATATTATTTTTTGATTTTACATTCATAAACAAAAAAAAAACTTAAATAAATTTTTTTGCAATAAATAGAAATATGAACCACTTTTATTTTAAAATATTATATAGTGTAATTTAGATAATGATTTTAATTTTTGCATTTAGTATGTATTGTAAAAGAAAAATAATTGTTTAAAAGTGGAAAAGAAATAAAGTATACAATTAAAAACTAAGTTTTCTGAAATTACTCAATCTATAGATACATTTAAATTAAGGCTAATATAAATATATAAGAATTAAAAATTAAAAAAAAGCCTGTTTCATAAACTGTAGTTAAAAATAACTACACGGAATTATTCAAATGATAAACTGTAATGAAAGCCATTCATAGGATAGAAGCAGATCAAGCAAACAGCTTGTTTGTTATAAGTTTTGCAAGGGTGGGATACAGATTATAGCTACAGTTTCAAATGTCAAGATCACAAGGAAGACTATGCTGAGTTTCAAATCTTTGGTGAATAACTCTATGGCTTTAAATGTATATCACCACAGACAACAATGCTGAAAAATTTATTGCTTATATAGAATAATGATATCTAGACAAACCATGAATAGTGGCTTAGAGGAATTTTATATCTTGAAACCAATTACGTACATTCCTCACACATAGTTTCACAAGACAGCAAACCTGCCTTACAGCCATAAACACTACTCTTGGATAGCTCAAGATGAAACAGTGTCTTCTTCAGTCGAAAGTAAAAACTCAGCACACAAAATGAATCTGAATAAGACTTTTGTGTCTGAGGTGCTACCATCCAGCAAATATAGAAAAAAATCAATCCTGTTAACAAAACTGAATTTTTTTTTTTTTTTTTTTTTTTTTTTTTGCAAGATCATGTTGCCAAGCTGTATATAACTCAGGATTTGTACAGATTTCCAAGAAGCAAATTCCAGAATTTTTAAAGAGCTTTCCAGAAGTCAAATCAAGAATATCCAGGGAGTATCAACATTCATATTAAATATTTTTTTATCCAAATATGCAAATAATTATCTATATACAACAGTGTTCAATTATACTTGTAAGTAATAGAAATAAATTATTGCAAAAACTAATATTTTTTATTTAAGTTAGAATTATATTTAATAATTATTTCCAAAGCCATTAATGAATTCACATCTAAAACAGAAAAATTTCACTTAAGTAATCAAAATTTTTTTTACATTACTGAATTATACATTGTATAAAATAATGGGTGATTTTAGTTTTCAAAACATATTCATTAGATTTCTATCTATTAATTTACTGTGTATTTCAAGATGTGTATAACAATCGCTCTTCAAATAAATATACTTATTTAAAACAAAATAAATATAGCTATTATATAAAGTTTTCGAAATATGATCTTTTCCCAGTTTTCATTAAATAAAAGAAATTTTAAATTTTTCTTCTGTTTACTTTTAAACTCATTTAAAACTATACAATTTCACATCGATATTCTAAACTTTTATACTTTTTTAATTATTTAATAGTTTCACATTCCTTGGTTACTTATACATACATAATATTGCTATTAGAAAATGCTAACTTTCCTTCTCTAAAGCTTTTGCTTTTAATTCATTAATAATACTGAGCAATAACTGCTGCTTCTCTGAAGCACTGCAGAAGCATGTATTTAATTTTGTAATTAATGTAAATTCATCAGCTCTTTCAGCATCCTCAGCAATTTCTATTGTAGATTTTTTAAGTTCATAGATGTCATTTTCCAAACACTTCATTTTGATTTTAAATTTATCAATTTTTTTCAAGAAGTGTTTTTTGCTTTTCTTCTGTTATCAGTAGCTTTTTTTACTTCATTTAAATATAACTTATACTTTTGCTTGACATCAAGATACAAAACTAAGTAGGTTGTCTTTACTAATTATTATATCACTTACACCTCTTGTGTTTTAGACATGATCATCAATGTTACACTTATAACTACAATTCGTTATTTAAATTTTACACCCCCAAATTTTTATTCACAGAAAACCCACATTCAACAGATGCTTGATTATAAGAGAGTACTTAATGCAAATTAACTACTTTCCATAAGTGATAATAATTTTGTCTATTTGAGAGATAGTTAAAATAAAATGTATCTATTCTACCTTTAATAGAATTAAATTCCTCATCAATACAGTCAAAATCTTATAGTCAGTTGTAATGATTTAAACTCTTCTACAAAATTCCATTTTCTGAATCATGCAAAAGGAAATATTTCTATAGCTTTTCCAGAGTCTACTAGTCATTGAAAAAACATATTCCACCAAGCATATTATATATGTAATTTATTTCAGCCTTTATTTAATTGATAAACAAACAAATTCATTCTTTTTTACTAAAATTATGTGCAATTTTCACCATAGAAGATATGGAAAATATATTTTAAATCAAAAATTTTATAATTAAATATTAATATTTAATGAATTTCATACAATGTGAAAGATGGAAACAAACAGAGAAAGAACCAATTAAAATTGTCTCCCTGACAGCACCACAAGACCATCTTATTGGTGCTTACTTTTCACACACATGAATCTAAGTACTACATCTGTTTCTGACTGAACTGGATTATCATGAAACAATTGTAGCTGAACTAGATTTTTATTTTAGTCAACAGTTATAAATACAATTCTAATATTGAACGTGCGACATCTAGTGGTAACATTAAGAGCTAACACTCAATTTGGTTTTCAAACAATTTCATTAAAAATTTCAAAGTATTAAGACAAACAACTCAAAAAATTATGTTTACTACCGAAAAAATAAATACATCAAGGTAAATAAAAATTCTAGAAAAAATTCACGATTCTCAAAGAGTCACGTCGAAATTCCAGGAGTTTCAAGGAGTTGTATGAAGCCTGATTATTTGATATTCTTGAACACAGAATGCTACAAAGACAAAATTCTTGAACAATATCAACAATTTTTTCAAAGTGTGTGGTTGGCCAATTTGTTTTTATGGATAATAACTGAACAATACATCTTCTCTAGGCAACAATTACTTGGAAAAAGTGAGTATTCTATTATACATGAGGTGACCAGTGATATTTCTAAATCACAGCTCCATAAAAAAACTTTTTCAATACTATAGGAAGAATTGCTAATGTCAACAATACCCTCTTAAAACCTTCCAGACATTAAAATCAGAGCTTGTTGCCACAATTGCTGATCAATAGTAGTAATGAGTGACACCTTTGAGTATGGACACTTTTGATGCTTACATATTTATATAAGGTAACCATGGTTCTTATTTGAAAAAGCTAAAAAAGTACAATATAAAATGTGCCATATCATTATGAACACCAATATTGCTCTCATTTGATTATATTAATTTATGCAACTTTTCTACAATATTTTAAGTATTAATTAACATTTAAATATTGGCGAACCAAACATTAGATGTAAAATTATTTATCAACGAAATTTTCTGTTTATCCATTGATGAAATACTAAAACATTTTTTAAAAGAAAATTAATGGAAAGCTTTGGTATTTTTAATAAAATAAAATTTTTCAAATCCTCCTAATTTCATTCATAAATTAATCTAAAATATAAACAGTAAATTTAACATTAATTATAAAAAATTTAATAAGAAAAAATAATCATGACAAAAAATATCTATACATACTTTAATGATGGGAAGAAACTAAAATACATTGAAAGAAATTCCTAAAGAAAAGAAATGATTAGTTTCTAAAAAATTCAACATTTAACAATGAATTTTGATATACAAGACCAACTAACACAGACAAAAATTAACATCATTTAAGTAATTCATAACATAAAGTGTGTACAGGAAAAGTTTCTTGGACATTACTTATCTGGCACCCGTTAAAAAAAAGCTTTAAAACTTTCTAATATGCTAACTGTCAAGAAACAAAATTAAAGCAATTACTTTCACGTTACATTTCTTTTCAACATCATTAAAAATTTTATTTATCATTATTGTAATTACATGAATTTTGAGTAAAATATTTTATGCAGGTTGGAACACTTTTTCAAAGAAAATTTATAACAAAAACTTAAAAGCTTTATTGTTTCTAACTGATCAAAAAATCTAAAAGTGCAACAAAAATTCTGTGGAAATTAAATAAAAATATCTATTATCAAGAAAATAATAATGTAAAAACCGGATTTTAACTATAAGAAAGTATACAAAGAAGTATACAAAAACAAATTTCAATAAAAATATAATATATATGTATAACTTTATCAAAATTAGATTACAAATATCGCATGTTATGTTCAAGTATAAATATATTTCTGTAATATAATTGCATAAAGAAAGTATAATCTTATCTATTAATAATTGCATAAATAAAACATTAAAATAATGCTTTTATAACAATAATAAAGCAAAATCAAATTTTAATTTTTTACCTCAGATGTTACGAGATGTCCTGCATATTTTTCAATATATGCACGAAGAAAGTCTATAAAATTGTCAATTCCCACTTTATCGGACAAATATTTTAACAAGAAATATCCCTAAATATACAATGAAAATTTTTACATATAACTAGCATTTTAAAATGCACTTCCATCATAAATAAATATACCAAAATTACTATGGTAAAAATAAATATTCATATTAAAATTGTTGAATTAAATCTTCTTTAAACACAGTATCAGCATTAAAATATTAAGTTCAAACAAAGATAATATAGTCTTAAAATCAATTATATTACATGATGAAAAAATAATTTTTCATTAAAACTAATCTAAATCAAATATTTTGATAAAATAAACTCCAAAAATATCACTTTGTGTAATCTATCAGTAGTTATTGTGAAAAATATTCCAAAAACTAATCGAAAATCAATATTGAAAATTTTCAATTCAATGAAAAATTTAAATCATAAATTAAATTTGAAACCAATACTAATATTTACTTCTTTTCCTAAATACTTTGAATTATTTTACGTAGCAATTACTTATTTTACGTTATGAAGTTTAATTGCAATTACTCCTAAATTTGAAGCAAATTTAGGAGTAATTGCAATTAAACTTCATAACGTTTATTAAAAACTTATATACTATTTTTAATACTATTTTACAATTACAATAACAATTTTTAAATCCTGTGTTTGAAATTAAAAAAATAACAGTAATCTGGATTTAAAATTATCATAACAGAATGTTTAGAAATAATCATAAACATTCTTTATTATTTAAATATAAAATAAAAAAACAAATTACTTTAATATAATGAACTTGAATGAAACCTTTCAAAGGATTCTGACCATTTTTTAAAACAATTGCATCAACTCCATCAATAACTTGTTTATCTTCTTTTCCTTGAGAAGACCTAAAATGTGAATAAACTTTGCAGTAAAAGTTCAAGTTTATACGAATGTATAACATGTTGATTAGAGCCACCAATATTATTTCAAAAGTAATTAATAATAAAGATTTCATAATACATTAATTGTTAATTACATTAATTGGATCAATCTGTATAGCTATACTTTTGAAAAAAGGAAAAACAAATTCAAAAATTGTATTTATTCAATAACATATATTACTTCGGAATATGGATTGTTTAAAATATAACTTTAAAAAAATAATATTTCAAATGTTTTATCTTTTAAATTATATTGTACTTTTCTAAAATGGTTTAAGTTACAAACTAACACAATTATTTTTGTATAGCTATATTTAGTATAAACAATATTATATAATAAGTTGTAAGTAAACCAATGATCTTAATTACTAAATAAATTTAGTAACTGTAGTATCAATATGTATATTTCACAAAGACACTCCATAAAAAATACCATCCAAAATCTAGAGACTCAAGTTAAATACCACTGTTTGAAATCCTTATTCTCAAGAAAAATAGAATAGAAAATAATTTATAGTTTCACCTATATTATGAACAAAATTTGGAAATTAGACTGGAATTTGGAATTAATATGTTCAACAATTCTTTCAGCAATGTTTTTATATTCAGCAATTAAAACTATAATTGCTTAGTAAGATATTATCATAATGTAACAAAAAGTTCCCATTTTTATTTCAAACAATAAAATTACAATTAATTTAGAATTTTGTATTATCATAGGTAATTAATTTAGTATTTTCAAAAGTGCTTTATTTTCCTGAACTGTATTTTACGAAGATTTGAATTTTGTTGTGCATATTATATGTCAGCATAATATGCTGCTGCACATTATACTTCCTCTTTTATTTAAAAAAAAAAGATCTTGTAGATAATACAATGTTGCAGATTACATATATGAAAATATGATAATATTATACTAATTCAAATATAGATTGGTTGGGTTTTATGGGTGAAGGTTTGAAAATGTATATGCTGTGCATTTAAATGTAAAATATTCAACTTTTTATTTTTTAAAATGCAGTTTTTATAAAAACGCATCAGAATTTTCATTAGGAAACTATCCTAAACTTTATATAAGCAAAAATAATAATTTATAAAAATATCACATTAAACACTACACTGACTGTTTTTTTATTTTACAAAAAGAATGTGCACCAATTAATGTATTTATGCATGTTAATTTTGCATGCATTTCAAATTAATGTATTTAAGCACATATTAAATTAATTCTTCAGTTCACATTACATACTAAACAAATGGTATTAGCTTATTTCCTATAATAACTCTATTTCAGAAATTATTAGATGAAAAAAAAATGCATCTCATCTCTATTTAAAAATAATTCCAATATCAATTTCAATAAAATATATTAAGAAATTTATACAAAAAATTGAAAAATTAAAAAGTTTGTATGTATGCATGTGTGTGAGTGTTATATATATCTATATATATATATATATATATATATATATATATATATATATATATATATAATGATGTATATACTGCTAGCATATATGTAAGCAATTTAGTACTAGGATAACTAGTTTGGTTAGTACAGTAAGAAAAGCCAATATATCCCAATAATGTATATTATACACTACTGGCCATTAAAATTGCTACACCAGGAAGAAATAAAGATAGCAAAATGATATTTATTGGACAAATATATTATACTAAAAATAACAAGTGATTAAATTTTCAAAAAATTTGGCTGGATAGATCCTGATAAATCAGTACCCAGAACAACCACCTCTGGCAGTAATAACAGCAGTTATACACCTGGGAATTGAGTCAAACAGAGATTGGATTGCATGTACAGATGCCCATGCAGCTTCCACACGATGCCACAGTTCATCAACCGTAGTGACTGGCGTTGGGTGATGAGCCAGTCGCTCTGCAACCATTAACCAGATGTTTTCTATTGGTGAAAGATCTGGAGAATGTGCTGGCCAGAGCAACAACCGAACATGTTCTGTATCAAGGAAGGTCCGTACAATACCGGCAACATGCGGTCGGGCATTATCCTGCTGAAACGTAGGGTTTTGCAGGGCTTGAATAAAGGGTAGAGCCATGGGTCGTAACACACCAGAAATGTAACATGCACTGTTCAAAACAACATCAATGCGAACAATATGATGGTGATGAATGACAGTATGACGATGATGAATGTACGCTGCTGTGTGCGTTTACCACGATGCCGCCAATCACGGATGCGACCATCATGATGCTGTACACAGAACCTGGATTCATCTGAAAAGATGACGTCTCGCCATTCGTGCGCTCAGGTTCGTCGTTGATCACACCATTGCAGGCGCTCATGTCTATGACGCAGCATCAAGGGAAGCCACAGCCATGGTCTCTGAGCTGAGAGTCCATGCTTCTGCAAACGTCGTCAAACTGTTCCTGCAGACACTTGTTGTCTTCCAAACGGCCCCGTTTCTTCACTCACGGCTCATGACGTGGTTGCATGATCCATTACGGCCATGAGGATAATATGCCTGTCTTCTCGGCTGCTAGTGATAGGTGGCCGTTAAGATGCCGCATGGCATTCCATATTACCGTCCTGAACCCATCGATTCCATATTCTGCTAACAGTCATTGGATCTCAACCGACGCGAGCAGCAATACTGCGATATTATAAACCGCAATCACGGTACACTACAATTCGACCTTTATCAAAGTCAGTAACGTGCTGGTACGCATTTCTCCTTCTTACACGAGGCATCACAACAACTTTTCACCAGGTAACAACGTTCAAATGCAATTTGTGTATGAGGAACCAGCTAAACAATTTCCTCATTTAAACACAATGTAGGTGTCGTTACTGGCACCTGCTTTGTCTGAATGCACTGAAAAGCTTATCATTTGCATATCACAGCACCTTCTTCCTTTCATATAAATTTCACGTCTGTAGCATGTCGCCTTCTTGGTGTAGCAATTTTAATGGCCAGTAGTGTATTATTGAAATAACTAAATAACTCTACTGAATCTATAAATAATAACAATATGTAATTTTACACCATTTTTATCATAATTTTAAAATATTATACATTAATAAAACTCATGTTTTATATTTATACTGAACAACAATCAAATATCAATCATTATCAAAAATGTATATATGCTAATGCTCTTGTCCTAATGCTAATGCTAAACAACCTAATGACAACAATAACACATTAATGTAAACAATGCTACACATTAGACCTGCTAAATCTACTGTCCTAATCCCTAATGCTAAACAACTAATGCTCTTGTCCTACAATATTTATATATGTATAAGATATGTAATATAGCTTATTTTTCAATAAATATTTTCAAATGCTCTTTACTTGAAGATAATTAAAAAATAAAACATATATCCAATTCAACCAATTATAAAAAAAAAAATAAACCAAATTATTAATTACCTCATAATTTGCAATTCGCTTTCGGTATTTTTTATTTCATCTAAGAGAATTTTTCTCCTAATAAAAGACCGTAATTCAATGTAATCTCTTCTATCCTTTTTATTCATCTACAATAATGAGTACACATTAGACCTGCTAAATCTACAGACAAAATTAATATTATACAAGGTGTTATTAAATATATACAAGGTGTTATTAAATGAGTATAGGAATTTGAAGGCTTTGTAGTATTTATTATGTAAAATTTAAAATCCTAATATATGAAATTAAAGAGCAACTCAAACAATTCTGTTTGTTCGGAAGCATGTACTAGAAAGCAGTTGTGTCACTATTGGGCTAGTGTTAATGATAGTTGCAAAAGTGATGAAAGCCTACGGGTCTTTTTGTTTTGGAGAAGAAACTGAAACTAGTGTTTCCTATCTTAATGCTCTAAATAGACGGCTATTTCCACAATCAGTAGAATACAAACCAAATAACTTCACTCAGCAGCAATATGGTATATTGCTTCACTGGTATAATGACATGCATGATTTGTTGAATGTCATTGTACCTGTTGTCATTGTACCTATGTCATTGTATCATTGTAACTGTTCAATGAATCAGACTCAAGGGGCCCAATGCCAGATTATTTCACATGGCCTCCACACTCAGCCAGTATTATGGCAGGTGATTTTACCCAAGAGCCTTCATAAAGGATCATGTATATGTGCCTCCGCTACCAGCAGACCTACCTCATCTAGGAAACAGCATTGGGACACCTATTACAGTAATTACATCACAAATATATACAATATTTAGGAAGAGAAAACTCAACTATTGGCTTGATGTATGCAATGTGACAAAACAGGGAAGTATAACTATTACTGTTGCTCTTCACTATATATATATGTATTAATTATGAATTTAAATTTTATGTAATAAATATTGTAAAAGCATTAAAATTCCAATATTCATCTAGAAGCACCATGTATTTTAAAAACTACTAACATTAATTACAAAAGTATGAAAATAATCTTCGACAAAAGTTGCAAATCCTTCACTGAGCCATTCTTCTGTCCAATCAAGAGCTCCAATAAGCAAACCAAACCAACCATGTGAAATTTCATGTGACAATCTAGAACACATGCTACCATCACCCACAATCAAGGACTGAGATAAGAATATCAAATTAGGGCTGCAATAAAAAAGATAGAAAAATTTGTTAAAGTATGAAAAAAGTAATATTGATGAATAGAAAATTACTATTACACAACTTTATTAAAACAGTTTTCCGTGAAATTAATCAAATGACTTTTCCAGCAACATTTTTAATAATAATGAGTGCAAAATATTTTGATGAAAATCAATGTGTAGTCTATACAACTTGACATAAATCAATGTTTCATAACATACAAGATACTCTAAATTTTATTTAAATCAAAAGTGATAGAACAATTTATATTCCAACTAACATAAGTAATTAATTTTAAATTTTATATATGAGTGTACAATTAATATAATTCCTTATTTTAATAAATATGCTAGTATTTTTATATCAAAAATATCTGCACAAGTTCCAAGAATCTGTAAAAATTTAAATACAATTTCTTCACAAATATTAATACTATCTTTCTCAATTCATTTAAAAATACTTAAAAGCAGTTTTTTATACCAAATTATAAAATAAACTAATAACATACAATATAAATGCTGTTTTAAATAAAATATAAAATAAAGAGAATTAAAAGAAGTTGCTAAAACTGAGGGACAATTCATAAAGACTGATATGCACTGAAGACACTGATATAGGAATTAAAATTTCAAATCAAAAGGAATACATTAAATTGTAAGAAATTCAGAAACAAAATAATGGTTCTAGAACTTAAGTAAAACCTTCTCTTAAGAACTCTTAAGAAAAACCCTCATCAAAGCTTCCACTAAAATAGGATTTACAATTGTAGATAGCTGTGTTCCAATAACAACCTTTAAAAAAGTGTCTGCTCTTTCTTAATGGGCCCCATGGTTAGTATTTGTATCCTTTCATTTAATTTATTATATAGATTTTTTTGCTAAGGGCATTAATCTGAAATGAATTTCATGTGATTCTTAATTACAACTTACGTCTGACAGGAGATAACAGTTCACTGATATGATTACACTGATCTTTAACCATCTGTATTTGTCTTTCTTTCTCATGGCATTTTGTTTTTATCACATTATTATTTTCCAACAAGATAAGGCTCATCTGCACTCAGTAAAAGTGTCATAGGAGTGATAAACAGGATTATGGAAGTTAAAACTCTACTATTAGCAAAAACATTCCCCGTACTTATTCCTAATCAATCATGAGAGGTATAACTTGGAAAATAAAATTATACGTCCTATATGTCCAACAAATCTAAAAGTCTGTGTGACTATGTCTACATATATTTCAACATCTCAAGAGATTTATTACATCTCTATTAATATGTCACATCCTGAATTTGCATTAAAAGCAGTGTAACAAGTTCCAGAAAAATTCTTTTGGTATTAATTTTTTGTCAATCAATTATTTACTTCACCTGAAGTTTTACTTATGTTACTTACATACACATGAACTTTTGTTCAGTCCCAACATCTTTTTTCAAGCACTTTTCACTAGAGTGGTTGATATCAATAAAGTCTTCTTTAAAAGCATTTTTAAGGGCAAGACAAGAAAATGTACTACTCTAGAAGAAAAGTATAATATATATTTCATAAAATATTCCTTTGAGATAATGTAATCAGTTTACCTTGCCATTCCTAAACTTCCAAATGTAGGAGGAACAATTAAAAAATCAATCCTTTTAAATGGATAAGGTCCAAGCATGTCATTAGAAACCTTCAGGCAATATGGAATATACTCAAAGAATTCCTATAATAAGCACAGAAGATAATATGCATTATTTAAATTTAAACTCGAGATAATGTCAAATAATCAGAACTTAATGCACTCACAAATTATTTAAATAACAAATCTGTAAAAAAAAAAAAAAAAAAATTAGTGCAAAAAAGATTTTTCGTATTTAATTTGAAAAATATAGTATTTTAAAAACAAGAAATTTAAGTATTAAGAATTTATGATTTTCCAAACTTTAAATCATTAAAATTATAACTACAGCACTTAAAAAAATTTTAACTTTCATATTTTTTAAAAAAAAATATACCAGCATTTATTAAAAATTAACCCTGAATAATAATCATAAATGATTTTTTTTTTGTTGCTACACATTCTCATACATACAAATTAACAAAATTAATTAAAATAAAGAAAACTTGTAAAGTCAGATAAGGGAAAAATACAACTTTTAAAAGAAAAAGTTTAGATTCAAAATTTATAGCTATCAAAACTGATATCCAATGTAAAATTTAGAAATGAAAAAATAGTTGTTAAGATTTTTAATTTTATTGAAAAAGTGATAGTAGAAAAGAAAAGTAAGAGTAGTTATTTGCCCAATAAAACATAAATTATATATTAATTTTCTAATAAAATGCATTTTACAAAAAATTATGCATTTAAATTAGAACTTCAAATCAAAATTTAAAAAGTTCTAACAAAATTAAATTTATTAAAAATAATTAATTAGAAACAAATCAGATTTCTTGTATAATATTTTAATAAAAGGATGTTAACATAATTTACACAAAGGATAAAACATCATTAAATCTCTCATCTTTCTTTTTATTGTTTTATTACATATACATGATGATTTATGTATAATAATTATATGTCCCAATAAATGTACCATACAAATGGAGTACACTATACAAATTACTTTAGTTATGATAGATATAATTCACAAAATTATAGTAATTAGATAAATAATATTTTCTTTGACAATTAATAAAATGGACTTATTATATTAAAAAAAATACACAGGAAAAATATATTCAGCAAATACAAGCCCATCGGCATCCTGATGTGCTGATATTGGCAGCGTCGGGTATAAGTCAGGATTGGCAAGCTGATTCCGTAATGATAACAGTTCCATATCAGCAAACAAAATCAAAACTTTGTAGTTTAATGCTATCGAGAACAAGTGTTGGTCATAATGTAACTAACTGCCTGCAAATTGTGCATGTCGTCTGTTGATATAGATCTTATACATGCTTTCCGATTCATGGCCGAATATCATATGCAATATCAGTACTATTGCGGAATTGTTAAAATAAGTAGCACCATCGAATTTTCTCTGAATTCAATACCTCATTGTTACAAATGCAACAATGGCAAAAGAAATTAGTAATTAAAGTTATTAAAAATATTTCATATGTGAGAGCTCTCTGTCTTAATATTGCAATATATATTCACACTGATTATTAATAAAACTATTTAAAAATTGAGACTAGTTTAAAATTTGAGACTGAAATACAATGTGAGACTCTAGCAGCTTTTAAAATGCTATCCACAAAGAAAAGCACTTAAAAAAAATAGTGAAATACAAAAAAATTCTTAAATAGCAATTTGTCTTTTAAAAGGTTTGCTTCTAACACAAGTGAAAGCTTGAACTGATTCATTATATTTCTAAAAATAAAAATATTTTCCTTTATATGGTTCCATTTAATTATCATTGCTTTTTCACATCAAAATTGCATTTTTATAATTTTTAAATTAATAATATTTATAAAATTTAAAAGTTCACAAATGACATATGACGCATCAATTTCTCATGGCTAAAATATAAATTTATTTTATATTTATTTTTAAAGAATTACATACTATATGTAAAAAGTAAATAAAAAGAATTTCTTTATTCTTAAATGTGTTTCTGTGGATGCAATATTCATTTTTGAACATTTAAAATCATAAATAGAATAATCATGTTTCATGTCATAACTCACTGAACACTTTAAAATGGTTAATTTTGAATATATAATCAAATGCTGTATAAAATGCAGAAGGTTAGTTTTAAAATTTAACATCTTCAATAAATCAAAGAATTTTTAAGTATGCAGTGCATTTGTCAAAGTTAACTAAAATTAATTGTTATAATATCACAATCTAAAACTAAAATTAATTGTTGTAATATCACAATCTAATCTAATAACTGCTGGATGAACTAAAAGAAAAAAAATTCAAACTAAAATTGAGAGTGAAATTAACAAGTAATTTATCGAAATATTATATGAAATATTTTCTTAGGTGCATCAAAATAGGAATTGACATTTTTAGCTCTTTTTATAAAACAGAATTATATTAAAATAATTGAGAAATAAAATAACCATGATCACACTTGTGTAAAAAAGGTAATAAAAATTTTTACTTGAATTGATTTGTCCATTAATGAAGAAGGAGCGAAAATCCTACATTTTGGACTAAATCTACAAAGAAATAAGTATTTTGTAAAAATTAAAATTTAATATTAATATTAAAGTTACCAACTGAGAAAAATAATTTTTTATATCATAGATTTTATAAAAATCCCTATTTTAAAATACATCAAGAATTACAAATACTTTTTAAATTTTATTAGATCATTAATTTTTAATTTCCCTGGTGATAATTATTAAGTTATAAATGTATAATGATTTGCTATTGCATAGTTCTTTTCTAAAGGGATACCATTATTAAATTAATTTTATTAAGAACCTGAGCATTATAAAACTAGTATTAATAAATTAAGCAGGTACATCAGAATATTTAATTTATTTTATCACTATCAAAACATTAATGCATACAACTGAAATATGCACAATTACATCAAAATATTAAAATTGGTTTAATTACACACATTGCATCTAAAGTGCAATATATATATTGCTATCTAACAAGAAAAAAGAACTGTAAAATTATAAACCAATGTCAAATAATATAATGTTAAAGTTAACAATAATATTACTAATTACAAATTTTATCCTTGAAGGCACAATATTATCTGATTTTTCTGTTCATTGAAGTCCTAAAAGATTTTATTTTATGTCTGTGTGCTCTCATTATTTTTAGAAAAAATTATAAATCTGGATTTCACATTTTCTGATTAGTAATATATTTGAAAGCAGTACATGTTATAGTTATTGTTAAAGCAACTTTGTAAATGATAGTCTATTGGAAACTGCATATGTATAACTGCATAATATTTTTTTTACTTCAGTACAAAAAAAAAAGAAAGAAAGAAAGAAAACATTAATGAAACCTAATTTGAAAATTTTATATTGGTAAAATATATTGAAGAACATAATTGAAAATTTCTTACTGAATAATCAATTTGAATCTATAACATTTAAATATTTTATACAGTTGATTTTGTAAGATTTACTGGTGCAAGAAGGTCCAATATTGGACATTTCTGCACTGTTCAATATTTAAAACTAAAAATAAAAATTCTGTGTTAAAAGACTAGTTAAATGTATTAGATGAAATCCATTAAAAATTAAAGAAAAAGTTATGTTAAAGATAACGAGAGATAAAAATTTTAAATAGAATTCAAGAAACCAATTGTGTGTAAAAATAAAACTAATTTCTATGTGGTTTAAATCTAATCAAATCTGATAGAAATTAAATTTATGGTATTACAAAACACTAGGCATAAATCATTGAAATTGGGACAGACAATTAAAATGTGATGTACTGTATATGGCACCTAATGTGATATACTGATTATGTATATGGTACAAATTGGAGTACTCCGAGACAGTAAAGGCTTTTTAGTAAATCTAGTATGTTCAATACGAAAGCATGAAATTTATACTCAAATATTAGATTTTTAATGAATATTTATTTTTTAATTCCAATACTATATTTTAAAAGATAATTAAACATCAAAAAGATAACAATAACTCATAAGTGAGAGTGAGGAGTCCAATAGTGTTTACAGATTAATATCCAAAATGAAAGGTCACACGCAAACAGGAGAGATAAATCCATTTCTTCATGAATATCACACAAGGTACAAAAATGATCAGGAGTTATATTGATGCAACATAGATGTTTATTCAAGGAATTATGGGTAGGTAACAGATGAAACACAACAACAGATTTTGTCCAAAGCTATTGAGTCATGGTTTATTGAAAATAGTGATTTTTGAGTTTTTATGGAAACAATATCTGATGTTATTTATTAGATAGTTTACACTATAAAAAAAGAAGTCTGCAATTAAACTTCTAAAGGAACAGTGACCCCCTTTTTCCAAAAAGTCAACCGTCTTATTTTTCTGGATTCCACAGTGAATCGAAATTCACTGGAGAACAGTAGAACTATTTATTATTACTAGAAAATCAGTTAAGAGTTAAACGATTATCCATGTTTAAAATTTGAGAGTAGCTGGGTGCATTAATAGCTTGAAGTGCTGCATTTGAATCAGATACAACAATTTTCGAAAAGGAATCTAGACATGCCAAAGTTGAAGACTCTAATATTCTTAACCATGCCATCCTGAAAGGAGTGATAATAAAGCAGTTTTAAACTCTTGAAACTATTTCCCTAATCTCCATTTTTGAGACAGACTTAAACAAATCAAGGTAGATAGAAAATCTTCTGTCAACAATAGTGTTAATGGGATGAGAGAAAGGTTCAGCCTCAAAATTCAAATCTAACTTAGATATAATATCAGCAACTCCCTATATAAAACCATTTTGTGTTTTCATGTTTCTCTAATGGACTAGAGAATCTTGGCTCCTCAAGGGTTCTAAGTATTCCCAAGGGAGAAGAGCTCTTTCTTGAATAATCCTTTTAAAAGGTCTGTTATCCATACTGTTTATCATTCACAGAGCCTAATTTTTTAAAATTCTCAAAAAGGTGAACTTGCTCTTTTTCTGTGATTAGTGACACATTGCAGTAAACAAGTAAGGGTAAAATATACCTTTTGTATGGGAAATTCAAAATGACTTTTACACCCACATATATATTTAAAATATTAATATAAATATTTGATGACTTTTATAATAAATTTATGGATGAAAAGTTTGGTGTGTGACAGAAAGACACTGCAAAAGTTATTAAAGTTGAACTTAATATTATTCAATTCTGTCCATTTTTCAATAACAAAAACAAATGAGGCCTTTGCCAAAGAACTAAAATAATAAAAAGTTGTATCAGATAAATCAATTCTTTTTCCACAAACTAAAAGAAAAATAAAATAACATACTTGCATGTTTTAGATATCACATGTTCTTCCCAATTGCCAATAGCAAGACACAAGGTTGACAATGGAAGAGACTTTCTGGTGTAGTAATAGAAATGAGTCAATTCTATAAAAAAAAAAAATTTTAATTGTGAGACTACAAACTTAAAATGGTACTAATTTTTACTTATGTCTTTCCATAATTGAAGCAATATAATCATTATTAATGTTGAATTACATCAATTCATAAATAATTTTTGCTCTATTCAACAATAAAATGCAAGTAAATTATAATTTCAAAGGATTCACACATATATTATAACTGCTATATAATGTGTTATCTATATATATTACAATTGCTATATATCCTAAAAGTAAAGAAATGGAATTCAAATGCTGGGAGTAGAGCAGAATTAGAAAACCTATTGAGAAAGACCCAGACGCACAAGAGAATGACATGCCAATACTACTGATGGGGATATAATGTGTTACATTTTTTCTCAGTACTAACTTTAATTCATATTCCTTTTACAAATTAAAAAATATCACTCTCATTGTCTAAATTTATAATATCTCTTGAGTTAAAAGTTCACCTACATCAGCAAACTACACAAATAAAAAATGATAATTTTCCTCAAATAATCTTTAGCAATTATATTTCCAAATAAAAGTTCTAACATTTTCATATACTTAATTGTTTCCTAACTTTCATATGAACAATTAAGAAACTAGTTTACAAATGTATTATTCCCCTATTTGACTCTTAATTCCTTATTAATTTCTAACTTATTTTAAAATTTCAATGAATAAGATAGTATTATTGATTCAGATGAACTACTAATGTGATATTAATGAAGATAATATTCTTAATATTGTTGCACATAATGTTAAATGGAAAACAAAAATTATAATTTCTCACCATAATCTGTCAATAAACATAATAAATACATCTTTCACCTGAAACAGTAAAAATTCAGCTCTGTTCTATTTATTTTTAGTTTTTGGTTTTTTTATTTCATATTATATTGTAATAATATTTTAATACCAATTAAACATCTTTTAACATTAATTCTAAGTCTTTCTTTAATAAAAGATAAATGCAAATAACTTTAACTATGTCTTTAACAAACACAGTTGTAAACACTAAGTAAATCAAAGAAATATTATTTAGTATTTTGTTAAACCAACTTGCCTTTAGGAATAAAAAAAGAATAAATGTTTTATGAAAATTGATAAATCCTCAGATACAATGATAACAAGTAATTTTTAAAGAATTCGATAAATAAAATTTGAGGAAAGTTGACACTTTTAATTTAAATGCTTAAAAAATATGCTACAAAAATTTAAAAGTTTAAAAAAAATTATAAATTTATAAGGGAGACACTACTAATTTTTGGGGTAGAATTCATTCCTTTAACAACAATTTAGAACAATGTGTTATAATAATTAAAATAAAGAAATATATGTTAACTTGCTTCATTAAAATGCTAAAACTGTACTTCCCAGAACAAGTGTTAGCAGACTTAATTAGAAGAAAACTGTTTTACTTTTTGGTAATATCTAAGATAATAAAAAATATGAAAGCATAAATATCTTGTCATGAAGAAATTTAAAATTAAAAAGAATCAATAAAAAATGTTCAACCTCAGATAATACATTACATGAATTAATATGAAAGGAAAAGAAACCTTAATTATTTAATATACACAAAATTCAAAATATTCAAGAAATATAGAGCTAATTAATAAACATACAATACTTGTGAAAACTATTATAAATCAGACTGATTTGATTTGCATGTTACTCAAAGGTAATTTTTTGCATATGAGGATTAAACAGGAACTTAAAATATTATTACTATGAAATAAATTAATTTTTTCATGACATTTCGTAATAAAATATTAAACTAAAGATAAATCAGAGAAAAGAACTCAACATAAAAATATTTCCAATACCTAAATTCATTCGAAATTCACTATCAAAATATTGAGATTAGGAAAATTATCAAATTATTGTATTTTAAATAATATAAAAACTATAAATTAAGTCAAATTATTATACTTTAAAACATTTGCAGTTCTAATTTTTTAATAATCAAGAAATTTAAATAATTTAAAGTTACCTTGTTTTTTTACTATTAAATATTAACCCACGATTTTAAAGAGTTTTTAATACAATCAGTTTATATAATCTTTCTAATAAAATTTAAATTTGTCAAAGAATTTTAATATAGAATGTATATTTTCTCCAATTTTATACATGCATTTAAAAAGTTTCCCAAAATAAAAATAATTTAATTTTTTCGAATGTTTCTTTAAAGTAATCTGTTTATCATTTCCATTTCAGAATTCAATTGCATATATATAACTTTTTACTAACTTAATTCATTAGTTTTAACCCTTTGACGGTTAGGGAAATGAGAAGTTTTTGTTTACTTGATTCGCACAGCATTACAAGTAAATAGTAGTCGAAAGTGGCAGCTGTTTTCCCCAGCCGTTCTTCCGAAAATGTCACCCTTTTCTGGCGATGCCATAGATAGCTCTCCTCACGCATTTTAAAAATTTCTTAAAGTATTTGTAGTACATAAATAACAGTTTTTATGCACTTTAAAATAATTAATGACAATTATTAAATAGAAAATTATAAATGATTACAATCAATTACATAAATAATAGTTAATTATAAATATTAAGACAAATATTAAATTGAAAGGACTTAATAAATACAACTAATGTAAAACTTTATGAAGCATTTAAATACAGTAATTACCTAAAAATCTTTTTGTGTGTGATATACTTTAAAACATGGATTTGCACATAATGGAGCATTACAGTCTTTGCAATAAGTACGTGTTTCACGGCGAATTCTTTTTCCATTGACATCATTTTTGTTGCAACATATCACACATCGTCTAGTAGGTTCTTTCTTTTTTTCTGTAGGTGGAATATAATCAGGAAAGTGACGTGCTGACAATCTTAAAGTATTTGAAACTGTTTCAGCAGGTTTTGATTTCAAATGTCTGTGAGTGTGATGTTTTTCAATTCTTTCTGCTAGCTCAATTCTGAATTCCAAATTTGATTTTTTTTTCCACAGCTGAAAAGCATTAAAAATTGTTATGTCCAATAAATAAAGAAATATTTTCTTGTAATATTTCCTTTGACGAGATCGAGTTACGTCATGGTATCCAATTTGCTGATCCATGCGATCTACACCGCCCACCGTGTTATCGTAATCTAAAGCAATCTTAGGCTTCTCTATTTCCACATTTTTCAATTTATTTGGGACTTTTATGATTTCAGGATTATGAATTGAGCTTATAAAATGAACATATTTTTTATCTCTCTATCACATTATCATCATCTTACCTCTTTGATAGCCAAGTAAGTCTCCCTTTTTAAGCTTTACTGTTTTCAGTTCTTTTGGTAGATCTTTTCTGTTATGCCTTAATGTTCCAAAAAAATCAGTTTTAGATTTCAATAACATTTCCCCTAACTTGGAAGAGTTGTAGTAATTATCCATAGTAAGGCAGTATCCTTTGTTTAATAGCGGCTTAGACAATGTCAAAACTACCTGAGTAGAAAACGAACATTCTTTATTTTCTTCAGATATATCTGTGTCTTTACCAACATAAATTATAATAGACCACACATATCTACTATAAGATTCACATAAAATAAACATTTTGATACCAAATCTGGCCCTTTTAAGTGGTAAGTATTGGATCCAAGAAAGTCTCCCTTTATACAGCAATAGACTTTCATCAATACATGTCTTGTTCGGGTGTATAAACTTCCGAAAATTTTTTCTGTAAGTAATTTAAAACTGTCCATATTTTTTTTAGTTTTGGCTGAGGATGAGAAGAATCAGTTTTCATTCCTATCAAAAGGAATAAATTGCATAATAAGGTCAAACCTTCTCAAACCCATGAAATTAGAAAAACTAGGAGTTTCAATTAACTTTCTTTTTGACCAATACATTCTTACAGTTGGTTTAGTAATTATTCCTTGCAAAATTAATGTTGAAAAAAATACTCTCAATTCATTCGCATTAGTTTCACTCCAATGATAAGTTCGGGAATGTTCTTTGCTCTTAAATTTATTTAAACTTTCATTAGCAAAAATGTTGGTTTCAGTAACAATATGATTTACAATCTATCAGTAGAAAACAGCTCAAAGTACTCTAGTGGGTTGGAAATATTTATCACAGAAGCTTTCATGCCCACATCACCAGGAACATTTTCACTAGTGCTCGTTTCTAACCATTTCGGTGAAAATTTTGCCCATGAGCGGAACTTGTTTGCGTACATTATGAAGCAAGATTTGATTGCGAGCTGAACTCATTCATAACCGTCAAAGGGTTCGCTTTTAAAATGTTTCAATTTTATAAAATTTTTATACATACTTAAACTTTATTAATTTTATTCTAGATTACTGTATTCAATAAAACACATTTTAGATTAATATTTAATGTTAGGAATGCAATTTAGGAACCAAACATTAAATTTGATAAGTAAGTAAATTGTAAATCAATAATCATATTACCAAGAAAATAACTATTTATGTTCTGGACAATTTAGGAACTAAACATTAAATTTGATAAGTAAGTAAATTGTAAATCAATAATCATATTACCAAGGAAATAACTATCTACAGGTGGTTATCAAAATAATGGAAACACCCTAGATTTTGAAGGAATCCTTTATTAATGCCATACGACCGCCTGTGACATGTAATAAAGCTTGGATTTGCCTAGTAATCGATTTATACAAATTCAGAATAGTGTTTAAAGGAATATTATACCATTCTTCATGGAGATATTGTGAAAGTTCCATAAGAGATGCAGGTGGAGGATATCAATTTTGGATTGAAAGCTCTATAATAGACCACAACAGTTGATTATATTGAGGTCTGGGGACTGTACGGGCCTAGATAGGTTCCAGTTCACCCTCATGTTCATCAAACCCTGATTCGACAACTCTAACTACATGACTGGGGGCATTGTCATCTCAGAAAATTTTATTTCTTACAGAAAACAAAGTTTGCATCATAGAATGGAGCTGGTCAGCTAAAACTTTTCTATACTTCTCCCCAGTGATCCTTCCTTTCAGAGTTATGATTGGACTAGCAGAAAACCATGACACGGCTGCCCATACCATGACCAATCCACCTTCATACTTGGCAGTTGGAAAGGAAACAATCAGGATCATACGCTTGTGCAAGTGTTCTTTAGACATGTACCCGTCCTGTTGTGGGGAAAAGTCTGAAACATAATTCATTTGACCATTTAACAGTTTTCTATTTATCCATAAACCAGTGGATAAGTAGAAGACTGTTAATGGTTGTGGCACCACTCTACATGACATTTGGCATTAGCAATTGTGACAAGTGGATTGGAAATTGCTGTTCTGCCATAGATGTTCTCTTTATGAAGTATCTCCTAACTGTAATTATTGACACTGGAGAATCCAGATACTGATTGAGCTCTGTGGTCACTTTGGCTGCAATTGTTTCCTTTTTAGACATTACAATCTGCTTCTCCTTCCATTCATTATTTTGCTTTGCTGAGATTGTCTTTCCGCCCTGTGTGTATGTTGTCTTGACTTTAGACACTATACTTCTAGAAACACCTAAAAACTGGGATGTTTGGGCCACTGTTGCTCCAGCTAGTCAAGCTCCTTTTGGCCTCTCAGAAAATCTGTGAGGTCTGACATTTTATGCTTCTGACAGAAATTCAAATTATAGACAACTCTAATAAACCTATCTCATACTACCTAACATATGTATTTTTTATATTAAAACAATCTGGTAGCTAAGATTATATTTGAATGCATATGAAGTGAATTCTTCAATGTCCCTTTTATTCACAAGTGTTTCCATTATCTTGATAATCACCTGTAGATTGGGAAAATGTGACCCTTTCATTTTATTTTATATATATTTACAAAATATTGTACAAATCATGAATGAAATAAATTTATCTTCTAAAATATAAGTGGTGTTCTACTTACTGAATTAAATTTAATATGACAAAAATTATTCAATAAAAATATTCCTCAATTTATAATTTATATACAACAAGTCACCATTGACTAAAAGTCCACACTGATATACAAAAATATGTTTTCAACAATAAAAAAAAATCATGATCTTAACAAAAAAAGTTATAAAAAATTGAAAAAAATCTTTATATAACATAACTGCCTAAAACGAAAGAGTTCAACAATAATAATCTAAAATTTTGAACATTCTAAACAACACTATAAAATGCTGCTAAATGAAAAAATATAAGACTCCAAAAAATATTATATTCATTAAAAGACAAAATAATTAATAAAAAATTAAATATTAACAGTAAATACGCCTAGCTTTAATATTTAACTTCACAAACATTAAAGCTAATATGTTTATATTTTCCTTTCTCACTAAATAAATATTTTATTTAAAAATATAACAAAAGCAATTTAAAATTTATGAATTGAAATGGGAAAAGATATCCAAAAAAGTTGACAATATTAAACATGTAAATCCCTTATATTTCAATTTCAAAAACAAATTTATTCACACTTAATAAAACCTAAAAAATGGTGCAAATGAAAGAAACCTTAATTAGCAATTGATTTTTTGATTTAAGATTAATGAATCACACATAATGAAATAATGTGATTCAAAATATCAAATCACACAAAAATTTATTCTTGAAAATTTTTGAATTTCAAAACATACAAGTTACGAAGACAGTTAACTTGTTTTAATTTTTATTATACTTAAATTTAACAAAATATAGATGCAAAATTTAACAAGTACATATTTTCAGAATGTAAAAACACAGAAAAATTACTTAAAATGAAATTAATCTGAAATATTTCTCAGATCTCAATTTCTTTACAACATACTGTTCTATGGCTGTTCTATGGTAGTAAAATTCCCTAGAAATAATACATTTTTAAAAACAATGAAGTAAAATAAATTGGTTTGTTGTTTTACAATAATTTCATATATGAAGGAATTTATTTAATTGAGATACACAATTTAAATAAATATTTTGTATTTATATATGATATGGTAAAAGTGATAATCAGTGAATATGCATAATCAGCACTAAGCTTGGTAAGTGATAAATTACTGTATATTTAGCATGTTTATTGGCAAGTTTATAAAATATCTAGCTGGTAATGAAGAATGTAATAAATTCTGATTATTCTAAAAAGAAATGGTATCTGAATTAAAGAAAAATAAATACTTTCAAATAATAATAAAAATGTTCTCATTAATATGCAGAACATTATGAAATACAATACAATGTCTCTTTGAATACACTAATATTATTTCAATTTAAAATTTAAATAGCATTGACCTATTTGTATGATCATTTCAGTAGATATTTTAAGAGAGATATATTAGATAATAGAATAAATTATATCCGACATAAAAAGATGTTGAAAAATATAAAATGGTCAAAATTACAGAAAAAAAATCTACCTTGTTATTTCAATAAATACTTTATTTTTACCAAAACAAAACAAAACTTCAAATTAAATAATAACCAGTTCTTATAGTTATTCTTGTTAAGTAAAAAAAAATCTGGATAAAATTATCAATTTAGAATATTAGAATTTATAAAAAAAAAAAAAAAAAAAAAGTTTCATAACAAAATGTATTAAAACCTATATTTTAAAATATATTTATGCATAAAAATTACTTCTAAGTGTACTTATTTACATATTTTGGTATTAAGATAATTAGAAATATTTTCCAGAATTTTTTATCTTTGTATTTATAAGAATTACACTTTTCCTTGCAAGCAATTGTTAATATGACTGACGTTTGGAAAAATGATTTTCTAATACAATCTTGAAATCACACTGCTTGATTTAGAAAATCAAACAAAATAAATTTTTCTTCACAAAAGATGAGCCAATTTATGATATTTATGGTACTGCTATGGAAATTTTTCCTTGGTTTGTTTCCAAAAGATAAACCTTTTCATTTTAAATTTCTAATAACATTACTAATAAATTTTAATAATTACTTTTTATTGTCTACAACTGGTAGTCATAGTTTTACTGTGTCACCAATAAATCTTTCTATCTACATCCAGTACTGTTACTCTCACTATTGCATCAGTATATCAGAAGAAAATTTAAGATTTGCAACTATTTTGCCTGAGAGTCCAAACTTTTTTAGTATTTTTCTATGTTTTTTTACTGGTTTTTACCTAGTTAAAGCATTTGGTTAAAATGGATCACTTCATTATTCTCATTCTATTTCACAAAATTAACTGCAGATGAACAGTCATTTAGCAATGGATCATTAATTTCCATATTTGAGTCATCTAATATTTTGATTCTTTTAGAAGTGTTATTAATTATTTCTCTTAAAGTGTGAATTTCTTCTTCAATTTTAAAATATTTGATTGTAATTTGGAAAAGACATTTTCCTGCCTACTTAAAAAAATGCCAAATATTTCGTAAGAATGTTATAAATGTAATAAGCTAATGATAATGCATAATTACCAAGAATTATTCATAATCACCATTAAACTTGATAAACATAATGAAGTGTTGATATTTATCACATATAGAGGTTAGTTTCTAAAATCAATAACATATAATAGAGAATGAAATAAAAATTCATAACTTTTTAAAAATTTCTTCAGTTTTCTTAGTTGCATCATTACTGTCATGACGTAAGCCATTACTAAGCAACACAGATTCTTAAACTGTTATTGGGGATCTCTGTCATGGTCAGATTCATATGATTTTATTAGTATTTCTAATATTATAGAACTTTTTACCACAATTCATAAATCACATTTATCAATTACCCATAGTGGCAGAAGCAGAATGTTGACAATATTTCCAAAAAAAGCAAAAAAACGTTACTAGTGAAGCAGTGATGATTTACTAAAACTTGTGTGAAAGTTGTCAAAAGTCAAAGATACCCAACAAAGGACTCGTCAGGCCAATGATATACAAAGAGATGAATATAAGATGCAAGTCAATTTAATTGACATGCAGCTGTAACTAGATGATAATTTCAAATTTATATCTGGATATCAAAACTACAAGTCAAATTTCATGCAATTTAACCACCTTAAGAAGAAATGAGCAGAAGTTGTATACCACTTAAATGACATTCTTTTTACATTTGAGGCACTCAGTATACTTCAAAGTAACAATGATCTTGAATTCAGTAATCAGATCATAAAACAAGCTTGTGCATTGTGACTAGATTTAAAAATTGGGCATAGAAAACTTAAGAATATGCAATACAATGTTGAAAAACAATAAAACTAATAAAAGGAGTTCATGTTTTGTACAACTTATAAAAAACACGCCCTCTAATCAAGCTATCTAGTGTATTCCTTAGGAAACACTGTTTGAGATTCCTATAAAAGTAGATTTGAAAACATATGCTTTCTTAAATGACAATCAAGAATACTAAAATCGGAGAAGAAATTCTGGCTTTAAAAGAAACAGTTAATAATACTTCTCATAAAATCAACAGCAAATTATTAGATGACTCAAATGTAGAAATTAATGATTGATTCCAAATGAACTGTTTATCTATAGTTAATTTTGTGATAAGAATAATGAAGGAATCTACTTTAACTAGGCATATACTTTAACTAGGCAAGAACAATAAAAAGAATATAGAAAAGTGACTAACAGGCAAAAATGTTGTTGAAAGTTAAAAAATCTTAAATTTTATACAGGAATATTGATGACATCAAGAGACTACAAGTAAAAGATGTAGGCAGATAGAGGTAATATTGGTAACACCACGGAACTACAATTACAAGATGTAGACAACAATAAATTATCCACATAATTTATAAGAAATGGTAATAGGAATTCAAAGCAAAGAAATTTCTCTTATAGGAACAAAACAAGAAAAATTTCCATAGCAGTACCTTCAGTTACCTCATGATTCATGAAAAAAAATTTATTTTGCTTGAAGATTCTTCAAATAAAGCAATATCACTTTGAGACTGAATTAGAAAATCATCTTAATCAAAGTCAATGGTATTAACAATGTGTTTACAAAGGCAAATGCAATTTTCATAAGTGCAAATGTAAAAAATCTTGAAACTATTTTGAAACGTCATGACAGTAAAATATATCTAAATAAGTAAACTTAAAGTAATACTTTTCAATTAAGTAAACTTACAAGTAAATCTTTATGTATAAATATTTTTTAGAATACAGGTTTAGTTTGTTTTGACATGGAACTATTTTTTATAAATTCTAATAATCTAAATTGTTTTCTTCATACAAATCTTTTAGTTAATAAGACATAAAAATTATCTATATGTTGTAGTTATTATTCGATTTAAAACTCCATTTTGCTTAGATAAAAATAAAATATTTACTGAAAAAATAAGCTAGACTTTATTTCACTATTAGTAATTTTGATCATTTCACATTTTTCAATACTTTTCATCCTGGATATTATATCTAACATATCTATCTTAAATATCTAGTAAAATGAAAATACAAAAAAAGGCATTATTATTTAAATTTTTAACTGAAATATTATTGTAAGTTTTATTCTAACTCATTATAGTGTTTTTCAAATTCTTAAGAATAAAATGATTAATATTACTAGAAAATATTTATTTTTTTAATTAAGATATTATTTTTCTACTAAATAATCAGATTTTATTATATTCCCCAGTATGAGTTGGGGATTTTATTAACTTAATGATAAAAGTAATAAATATATAACTTGTCAGATTTATCAAGTTAAATGATGATTATGTTTAGTCATTGGTTATTATACATAATCACCAGATTAATCACTTTTATTATAACATATACAACAATAAATATAATCTGGAAACACTGGAAAGATCTGCAACCAAGGAAGAAAAATCCAAACACATTAAATGTAAAACAAAGAACCAATCGTTAGCAATTTTACTGTAGATTTGATAAAATATATCTATGAACATTGATAGATTCAGTTATTAAAAAAAAACAAAATACATTATCATGAAACATAATTAACTTTAATATTTGAGAAACATTTTCATATAAAATAAGAATTAAAAACTTACTCAAGATAAATTCTCAAAATAAGATTCCAATTCTGTTTATAAGTAGAAAAATTTGGAAATTAGTCTTAAACAACTCACAAAACAATTTAAATAAAGCAATTAAGCTCTTAAATGATATATTTTATATTGATTATAAAGATTTGGGTTCTTAAAGCATCAATTTTACACAATATATAACAATTTATATTTTTATGACAATTTCTTTAAGTGATATAACTAGGATGTGCATATAAAATTTATTTAATTTCTTTGTGCACAGCAAACATTTTATTATAAAATGCACCTTTTTTATAAGATATTCTAGGTTCTTCATCACCACTCATTAATACAATAGCAGAATTAGAAACTGTTACAATAGCTTCCCAAGTTGCCATGGCAGTAGGTGGTTCTTGACAAGGAAATAATGACCTATTATTAATAGCTGATCCATAAGTAAAAACTGCATCACTGTAATAAGAAAGTGCACAAAAAAATTAACACTTTGAATATTTAAAAAAACTGAAATATAAAATTCTAACATTACTGAAAAAATTAATATATATAAATTATATATTAGAAATTAATATATCATAACATTACTATAAAAAGTTAAAAACTTTGGTAATATCTAACAGTCATAGCAAGAGTTGACTTATATACATATTAAACATAAAAACGTTGTGCAAACGTTTATTTTATTGTTAAACCTTAAAGTACCAAACAGTAAATTAGGTAAAATATAAAATTGAAAAAATAAGATAAATACCCTTTAAAATTTTTTATTTGTTGAATTAAAAATTAAAACATGAAAAACTCAAGTTATTTTATAATATAATAATTATCACCACTTTATCATAAAAATTTAGGAATATTTGGAGAAGAGCCAAGTTATATTTGATGCTATAACTGATAATTGCTCAATTTATAACTGGTTCACAATTTTTTTTAATTTTTGTTAAGTTAATTTTAATTGATTAATTAATTAAGTTACCTTCAACAATTTGTAGAACATACGTTTTCAAAAATTAATATATAATCAAACACAGTTAAAATGGGCAATAAGAATAATGACATTCCAAAAATGAATATATATCAAATTGCATGTAGAGTCAAATTTGTTAAAAATATTTTTAAAAATTTCTCACATTACTTCAATTAATTATTTATGAAATTTGCCATATTAAAATTATGATGGGTAAACTGATTTTAGTTTACTGCTTTAAATGTTCAATGTAAATTTTATCATAATTAATGTATTGAAATACAATAAAAAAATGCACAATTCGAAAACCTTAATTTTCGTACTTAATTTCCCGAAATTTTGTATTAATATTGAACATTTAAAAGAAAAGAGGAAACCTGGCTTAGTGGTAGCACTTCACACTCCCAAGGTTCAATCCTCAAGCAGATAAGGTCAGGTTGATAAACTGATTATCAAGCAGGCTTATGAACTAATACTGGAGATTTTGCATTAGGCTGACCTCCAAACCGAGGAATATGCTTTGCACTCCAGGTCCTACAATCAAGAAAATAGATAGTGGGCCTTGGCTCCCACATGCACTGTTGAGCCACAGTTATTTTTTAAAGGGATTTAAAAACTAGCACTAAATTTTTTTTTAATTTTTAATTAAAAATGTCAGCATTTTTTTTAAAAACCCTGTCTGATATTCAGTTGTTTGAATATAGTGTTCACATCATTAATGTATATTTTACAGTTGTTTGGATTTATCAACATGCTTTTATACCTTATAAAATTTATTAAATTTTTAACCTAGCTGAGTTATTAATAGTTGTTAAGTCTCTTTTTACAACATTATCATAATCAACATTTTAATCATTAAAACAAATGACTATAAAATGTTGTTAAAGTTTACAATCAGGTACCCCTTAATTTTCGGTGATATTTTTGACACCAAGAGAGGAACCAGGATGTGACTAACAGATGGCCACTACCACAGCACAAAGCTAAACTAAGTACAGGGTTACCAGAAATTAAATTTAATAGCCACAATTTAGGCCCAGATTTTTTGCCAAACTAGGGTGCACCCAATTCCACATCAAACCCAAAATGTTCTCTTCAACTGATACGTTGGATGCTCTTCTATTTTATAAATGTTTATCAAATCTGTTAAAATATGTGGTATTGTTTTCGTTTCACTGGCATGGGGTATATTACCAAGCCAATGATATTATATAATTCAAATGACATATATAAATATTCAAATGATATTACCAAGCAAAATATGAAAAATTGCAGATTTCATCATTATTAACTTTTTATAAACATTTTATATAAAACAAATATATTTATGCTTTCAAAATAAATTTTCTTTGAACTAAAAGTTATTATTTATTTTTTTTTTCAATGAGTTATTAGAAAAAATGTCAACATGTTGAGATTTGCACAAATGAAATGGAATAGTTCCAAGCATATTCTTTACAATTAACCAGCTTTCTTATCTTTAAACATTCTCTAAGAGGTAGAGGAAATATTTTCTATAACCTGCAACAGTTGTTTTGTTATTTACTATCTATTTTTGAATTAAAGGAACATATTTTCTTAAACAAGTTTGAATTATTTTGTAACATTTTTTTACTTAACATGATTAAGAAATAAATTCTTTCTGAAAGATTTTGTCCCTTAAATTTTTTATATTTTCAGTTAAACATTGGAAAATTATAAAAATATTGAGAAAAATCTGGGAGATTACTTTTCTATTGCTTGCAGAAGATGGAAACAATTATTGCTTCCATAAAAAAATTTCAAACAAATATGAGGATGTTAATATAGTCATATATTTTAATTCATGCCAAACATTTTACACAATAAATTACACAAATTATTAGATACAACAGCAATTTTAATTGAATAACAAATAAAATACATAATTCTCATTTGGAGAATTTTAAAAAAATTTCAATTCCATTTAACCCCATCTATAAATTTCTACCACTAGCAATACATAAATATTAAAACTCAAATATTACAATAAAACAATTTGAAAAGAAATTTATCTTTGTAAAATTAAAATAAACTTTCAAAATAAATTTCAAACCCTAAAATAAAAAAACTCACTTTAATCTTAAATTCAAATTTAACTTTCAAAATAAATTTATTAATTTTAAACAAATATGAAATCAATACTTTCAAACTAAATCAATCACTTTGTAAGTTAAAATTGCAGTCAAATGAAAGCAAAACACATCAAATATTTCAAAGGTTATTAGTACATCAAAAAAAATTTCATCCATGTACGCAATCATGTTACATCATAAAAATGAAAGAAAACATTGATGCAACAAATCAAATTTAGCACATTTATTGCAGTACTGGCATCTAGGATTTGGCCTCTTAATTAATAATATGTTGTATGAAAAATTACCTGTATACCATACTAAATCTATTAACATTCTGTACATCATGTGATATTTTAAAGCAATTATATAGATTCTATTTTAAAATAAACACAAATAAATTTAACATAAAATAGCCTAAAATCTTGATATATATTTAATTATAAGTTATTTTTTAATTTTTTCCTATGAGAAGCAGCAACTAATAAATTACCTCCAGCAAATAAAGCTTCAAAAATTTCACATAATAAAATATTACACACAATCTATAATGGTGCACAAGAACCGTGGGAAATAAAATTATACAAATGTTCCATAGAGAAAGTAAATGATATCAAATAAAATAGCTTTATTTCAACATTTAAAAGTGACAATGATGCAAATTTTGACAAAACATTTTTCAAATTATTTAAATAGATATATACATTGGTATTTTGATTAACAGAAAAATCATTTAGTAAGAAAATTTAACATAATGCTCACTTTCCTTCTTGATCCTTCACCCAAAGTATTGAAGGAGAAGAATAAGATGTTTCATAAGATATCATAATTGTTTTCGGAAAACAAAGCTTACAAGTTTTAGAATAAGTCCAGATCTTTAGACACCATTCATCCACAAGAAAACCTAAATCACTGCCAATATTCAATGAAGGAAATTCACAGCCGGAAAATTTAAGCAAATTTGAATCAGAAATGTCAACAATGGAGACATGATTTATTTTAATTTTATGACTATCCAATACTAACATGAAGTTTTGTTCATTAGATATAGGTGATTTTGCAGAGTAAGGAGAATTAATTTCAAGGAAAATGTTCTGGTTTTTAGAGATGGTATCAACACGAGAGCAAACACACTCAAAAATTTGCTCATTACAAGTTAGATTTGGTTTCAGAAATAAAATAACACGACATTCAAAGGATTTCTTCACAAAATTGCAATGAAAATTAAAATAGTAATGGTGAACTAAAATATCCTTAACATTTGATAAAAGAGGTAAATTATCATCCATGAAAAAAATTATATTAATAATCTCATTCCATAAAATACTTATTAAAAATAACAAACATTAGGGGAAAAAAGAAACATTAATTTTCTGTATTAGTAGAAAGCTCAGGATTTGAAGTAGACTTTTCTTTGGATTGATAAGTCAATGCTTTCATCTCAATATCACTAGAAACTTCTTGCTTCTGTTTTAATTTCTCACCAGCTTTATAGCCTATAACACTACCACTAGCCACAAATGCAGCAGTTCCAAGAATTTTAAATCCAACAAGGGCACCAACAGGGCCTAATAAAACACCCCCTACAATAGCTCCAACAACAGGGAAAGAGGCAGCTTTTAAGAGGCGAGCTTTATTCAGTTTACGAACACCCTCCTGAACATTTTCATGAGTGTGTTCAATATTATTTTGTACAGTATCAAGACTTTCCTTTTGACTGAAAACTAGAGAAGAAAACTTTCTAATTAAATCATGAACTTCTATAAGCTCTTTTTTAACAACAGACCAGTCTGGAAAAGCAGATTTAGAAGTACGTAAAGCTTTAGCTTGTAAGGGCACAACAGGCAGCGAATTATATTCTTCAACGTGTGTATCTTCAATTTCTTTATCCAAATGGCAGACTAATTTTGGAATATCTGGTATTTTATTTCCAGCAATACAAGGAAAAAGCTCTAAAGCATCTGGATATAATGACATAAAGTTCGAAAGAGTTTCAATAACTTCTTTAATAGAAGCTTGTATTGTATTGCAAAATAGATCAGTGTCTTTATCTTCAACCAGTGAGTTAAGTTTTTCTAATTGATATAAATCATCTTTCAATAAAAGTATAGTTTTTGAAGCATTACTTTGAGCTACACGCAACTCTAAGCCCAAATCTTTGGCCTTTAACTCTTTAATTCTTTCATTTTGCTCATTCAATGTCTGAATATGCATAGGAATTGCAACAGTCACAATTTGAGTCAAAGCAAGTTTTATTCTTGTAAAAGGTAGTTTACGTGATGGTGAATTATCTTTATTTTGCGGGGTAAGTTCATCTGTGGTTGAATTCATAGCAAATTTTTAGTTTGGGAAAATATAAAAAGCTGGACCTGAAAAAATAAGCAACAGTTACATTTTTATTAAAAAAAGAAATAAAGAAAAAACTGAAATGGCATAGTAAAATTATTATAATGAAAGATTCCCTTTTATTGTAATTATTGCAGTCATGCAATAAAATATGCAAAAACAACTTCTAAAAATTAATGAAATTTACAAAAATAGAATATACAATTTATTTCAACAATGATTGAATCTTTGTAATCAAATTTTCTTTCAAATTACTTTAAGTAAAACTTAATCAAAAAAATGTTATAACAAAATAAACAAAGTTAATAAAATTAAAAGTAAAGATTGTTTTGAATTTTGTTAGAAAAATTTCTAATTTGAAATCTTTTTAATTTTATTTTAACACTCACACTCCTGTACCATAAATTTTTGCCTTATAATTTAACTGCAACCTAAAATTACATGTAAAATAACAGATAGCCTCAGTAAATAATAAACATCTGAATAAAAAAGATAAAGTATATTATTCCTTGAATGATTCTATCACATTAATTATATACATTGATATTCAAACAAAGATCAAAGTTTGAAATTTCCAAAATGGAGATAAACTGAAGCTTTATTTTAAATTAATGTTCAAAAATAAATTAAAACTCTATTGATATTCCATGTAGAATTTAGAAATTATTAGAATAAATTATATGTTTAGTACAATAAATTGAATGAACAAAAAAAGCGTACATTTTAACAACTTTTGACCCTAATAATTTTTATTTGAATGCAAATGATATTATATTTGATCACTTAACCTGTAGAATAATTATTAGTATCTGTTTCAAAATATCCAATGACCATAATTAAAACAATAAATAAATTTGTTTTCTAATATTATTGAGCAAATGGATGTTTATTAAAACATTAATATGCAAATCCAAATCATTTAAACTATAAACTTCAATGCATATTTTCGAAATAGTTTGGTTTCTATAAAAGCCTTTTCCCGCTACATAAGGCAGTAACAGAAAATAAATTATTTTTCATACATCATTAGCTATCAGATTGAAGAATATTAGGTTTTTTATACTATTAATTTGATGTATATGTATTTTGTTTTTTAACTCAATTAGTTTATTCCGAGTGTCAGGAAAAATATGTGAATGTTGATTTGAACTGCAATGAAAAAATTATTTTTATTGAATTTTCATTGCATCTTTAATTGTAAGCAAGCTTCACAGTAAAGAATAAAAATACATAAAAAAATAAGTTAGTGATTTCAAATTATAGTACAGAAAACTCATTTTACTTTGTAACACAGAGGGCATTTTCTCATTGCCTTGGAAAGTAAAATTGTATAATCAACATTCTACCTATTGAATTATATCACATGATGGCCAAAATGTATGATTGTACCTTATCTACATTTAAATGGTCATCTAACTATCACAACTAATCTAAAATTTTATACTATTAAAACACAAATTAATTTACTGGCTTTTCAAATGTCACTAAATAAATTCTGTAAAAGCATGTTTTAAATATTCTTTTGATATAAAACAATATTGTTTCTATCAATTCAATTGTATACTAAAGTTATAAATAATCAGCATATATATTAAATATAGGATCATTCTATAAGGCATTTAATGAAATAAATTTCCTTTCTTACACTTAAATTTTAAACTTTTTATCATGATAATTTTTAAACTTTACTAAGCAATTTATGTGTTTGATTTTTTGATTAAATTGTAGCCATTAAAAAGGAACTTTACAAGGAAAAGTCACACAATTGAACATTTATTTGGCTTTTTATCATATGAAATTTTTTAATTAAGTCAAAAGTATAATCAAATGTCTTTCACTGAGTTAAGATTTTATGGAAAACCAGTTTTTATTAAATTATATCAATTAAAAATATAAAACGTTATACAATAGCTAATCATGATACAGTAAAATTATATTTATGAGCATGATTTCCATTTGATATTTTTAATGTTCATCTTCTTCTTGTTTAGTTTATCCAGATCATCCCAACCCAGTTTATCCAGATCATCACTTTGCTAATTCCTAACTTTCAGTATCATTTTCATTGTCAGCAAGCCATCTTGTTGGTGGTCTTCCTCAGGCACAGGATCCTTTGGGGTTCTTAAATGTTGATATTCAAGTGGGGTTGTTTCCCCGTCGTCTCCAAACATGGCCAAACCATCTTAGCCTGTTGATAATTGATATAATTGGTAATCTGGGGCTGGTTATACAGCCTATACAATACAAAATTGTATCTGGTTCACCCACAATCCTGTTCCTGTACAGGCCCATAGACTATATTTTATACAGTCTTTTCAAAGGCTTCCAGGGTTCGCTGTATATCAACAGTTAATGTCTTGTTTCGCTAGCATATAGCAGCACAGGTTGTATGAATGTATTTGTAAATTCTCAGTTTTGTTTTACTGCTGATAAGTTTAGACCTTAGTTGCTTTTACAGCCCAAAAAAGCATTTACTAGCTGATTTGATTTTGTTGGTGATTTCAGCTTTCAGCTTGTTTTTATCATTACTAATTGTTTCAAGATATTTAAACTCACATAAAACCTTTTAATAGATATGATTGTCTATGTAAAAGGGAGTGTTGTAGCTCACAGTCGAAGATCAGACCGCCATAAACTCTGTTTTATCTTCATATATGATTAGTCCTATATTTGAGGCAGCTATTTCTACGGCTTGAAAGGCCTCTTTCACTGTCCTTTCAGATTTTTAAATGATGTCTATATCATCTGCATATGCCAAAATTTGCATTGTTCAGTCACAAAGAGTGCCTCTTCAATCTAAATTACTATTTCAGATACATTTCTCTAGTGTAGATTGAAGAGCAGACATGCAAGTGAATCACCTTGACGCAGGCCTTGTTCAGTGGTAAAGAGTGTAGATAGATTTTCTTGAATTTTAACCCTGCATCATACATTGACTGAGGTGTCTTTAATGAGATTAATAAGTTTTGCAGGTATACCAAATTACGTCATTGCTTCAAGCAGCTTGGTTCCCTTATTTCTGTCATAAGCAGCTTTGAAGTCTATAAATAAAAGAAAGATCTTAATGTTGTACTCTGGTTTTTTTCTAAGATTTTTCACAGGGTGTGGATTTGATCTATAATAGATATTTGTGGTCTGAATCCGTATTGGTAATTTCTAACTACTTTGTCAGCATAAGGTTGAAGTCTTGCAAAGAGCAGGTTGGAGAAGATTTTATATGCCATATTAAGGAGTGTGATGCTTCTATAATTACAACATTCAAGTTGGTCTCCTTTTTTAAATATAGGACAAATGGAACCTTCTTCCAATTTAAAGGGTATTTTTTCCTTTTCCCAAGTTTTGACCATAATCTTGGGCAGAGCATTAACAAGCTCTGGTTTACCAACCTTTCAGAATACAGATGGTATATAATTAGGGCCAGGCGATCTATTTATTTCAATTTTTTAATGGCCAGAATAACTTTGTCAAGGGAAGGTGGGGTTTGTCCTCATCTTTGAAGACGTCTGGGGAGACAGAGGTAGGAGAGGTAGTATCATCTCTTCCTTCAAGTAGATCTTGAAAGTATTCTTTCCATTTCAAATACTTCATGATCTTAACTAACAAGTTCATCTCTTTTGTTTCTACATGTGACGATTTTTGCTTGAATTCACTTCTCATTTTATTGATTGATATGTAGAACTTACAACATTCATTCTGATAGTTCAACCTCTCCAAATTTTTTAAAGAGTTTTCAAGGAAGTCTTTCTTTTTCTTTCTATGTAATTTCTTTTCCACCTTTCTTAACTCTTAATAATTTTCTTCATGAATTCTTGGGCAGTGCTTTTTTAACATCAACTTGTAGGCCTCATTCTTTTCTTCTGAGGCTTTTCTGCTATCATTGTCGAACCACTCATTTCTGGTATGATGTCACAAACTAGGAACAGCTTCAGCAGCAGATTTTAGACTGATTTCTTGTATCAATTTCTAATTAAAGTCATAGTTTAGTTTTGTCTTTTCTAGGTTAATGCTATTAGACAGTTTCAATTTGTATTCAATGAGAATACTTTGCTTCCTCAATTTATAAATATCAGGTTTGAAGTTGTGCTTTTACTTCTTTTGAAAGAAATTCTTACAGAGTCTAAATCTGATTTTTGATCTAACAAGTATGTGGTATGTGTCAACATTTGCACCTCCATAGCTTCTTACAACTAGTACGTTGTTTCAGTGTCTCCTAAACACAACCTAATGGTGAATCTGATTGTTAGGCCATCTGGAGATATACAAGTGTACTGGTGTATATTTTATGTGGAAATGCTGACTAGCAATAAACATGTTCTTCTGAACAGCAAAATCCAAAGTCTTTGTCCATTCTCGCTGATGTTGTTATGCAAACTATAAACTCCAGCAACAAATTGCTCTCAATGGATTTTAGCATTAAAGTCCCCAATAACAATCTTCACATCATGTGCTGGACATGTATTATAACACTTCATGAGTATGAGTAGGTTATAGAATAAATCTTTTTCGGCCTCATCTTTTTCATCAGCCGGTGCGTGTGCACAGATTATGGTAGTATTGAAATGCTTTCACTTCAATCTGATTTTACAAAGTCTCATACTAAAAGCTTGAAAGTCAATGATAGCATTTCTCAATCTTTTACTTATGATGAAACCTACACCGAAATGGTGAGCTTTGTCTTGGCAGCTGAAATACATTCTACAGTCTTTTACATCTAAAGTTCTTTTCCCAGCCATCTGAATTCTTGGATAGCTAGGACATCAATCCTATATTTGACAAATACATCAAGTAGGTTTTCCAAAGCACCACCTTTATACAGGGTTAATATTCCAGGTTCCAATATTCAAGTCCTTTTGCTTTCTGAATCGTCTGGGTAAGTTCAAAAAGCTTTTAGCATTCTGTGTAAAATTTTGTAACAAGAGTTTTTGAAGAAGGTTGGGAAGTTAACCCTACACCAACCCTATTTTAGTTGCCTTTTTCTTGACATGCATTGGGATACAGTGGGACTATCAGGGTTTTAATGTTCATACTTTACATAAATTCTTAAATGAACTGAAAATCAAATAAAATCTAAAATTGTGAAATAATTTACTTTATATTAAAAGCAAAAAAACTTAAGTTAGATAAAATCATCCTAATTTCCAAATAAAGTTAACATTTTATAAGAAAATAAATATTTTATATCACTGAAAATAATTTTTTACATAATAATTATTGAATTAAAAATTAATAAAAATGAGCAATTTTGGAATACATGCAATCACATTTTTCCATGACATCAATGGCTCCGCCAACAATTTATCATCAACTATAATGATGACACTGTCTGCTTAGCTAGAACACTTCATTATTGCTAAGCTAAGATGGTGGAATGATATATTTTGGTGACACCATGGAATGATATTTGACATTTTTTAAATAATTTGTTTTCATAAAATCATCTGCAACTAACATAATTATTTATTTCCAAAGCTATTACAACAGCTATTTTTTTTTTATTTTAACATGGGAAGTTCCCTTTTTATTTTTTCCTTTAATATATTGATCTTTTCTATGAAACATAGAACAAAGATTGATTTTTTTCAACACTGATATCTATTGCACAAAGTAATTTTCCACTGAAAATATGTTACAAAATTTGCCTACTTATTTATCAATCATAATTTCTATTAAAGGCTAGATTTTATTAACATTTATAACTTGTAAGTTATATAATACTTTAATTCCTTTTAGATTTTTAAATCAATTGATTGGAAATGAAAATGTAAGATTATACTATGAAAACATTTATATTTTTCAAGAAAATATCAGCTAATTCAGTAGAAAAATATTGAATAAACCTAATTGAGCAATTGAATTAAAAGATTTTCATTAATCATCCATTTAACCAACTCAGGGTCCACGACGTATCTAATACATCACAATAAATTGGTCAATTAGTGGTTAGCGACGTTTATATATGTCGCAGGTTTACCCCACAAAAGCGGCCACGATGTATATTTTCGAACAGTAGAAAATGCTTCCTTTTTCTTTCCCCCTAATGGGTGGATTGATGAATGGTTCTTAATGAATCAAACCCTACTCCTCTAAGCCTTTTCTTTTGAAAACTAAAACTGGGACTGATTTTTCATGCCAAAAGAATGAATTTTCATGCCAAATATCTAAATCCTTTATTATTATCGCCAAGATTCAACTCTAAAATTTAATATTTACAATTTTACAAATGAAATGCAATTTATAATAAATATCTTTTTTAATAACTAACTTAATTAACTTTTAGTAACATTAATTAGGACAAAGATTTTAGATTTCTATATATTTTTTAATTTGTTTCTGTTAACACTTGCCTCTTTTCTTAAGTCTATTTTTGTCCATTCTCCTACTAGCTATTTATAAGCTCGCCCTATCTCAAAAAAGTTTAAAATATACAAATAAGTTCTTGCATTTTATCTATAAAAATATCTCTGTATTTTGAAAACATATTAAGATAATTTTTATAAAAGAAGATAAAAATGAATAGAAATTTTCAGACATAATAATTATCTGCAAAGTCATTAAGTACTTTATTAGTATTAACAAAAATATTGTACACAATTAGAAAAATTAAAATAAAATTTAACTTTGTGATTTTATTTCAAAAAAAATAAAATGTAGTTAAGGAAATTAAATTTGATTGATTAACATAATTTTTGTAGTTTTCCTGTTCAGTATTTTTTTAAATATTTAAAATAAATTGTTCTTATGAAATTTTCTTTTTAAAATTCTACTTAACTAATGTAAAAGCAAAATGTTTATCAAGTTTATAATTTTTATACAATTAGGATTCTTACTATCTTAACATGATTTGATAAGCAAAACTTGTTTTGTATTGACTTGTTTTTTATCATATTGATAAGATTATATTGTTTTATTGTGCAACAGACGTTATAGATAGCTCCTAAAATATTCAAATATTTTTCACTAATTCACTACCTATTAGATCTTTTGAAAATATTGAGAAATGATTTTATAAAGTTGAATATATTAAAGGATGAGGTATTAAATTTATTTTCTCAACAATTTTTAAAAAATTTCAATGGTACTCTATCAAGCAGTTTCCTATATACGTCAGGAATCTGTTTGAAGGAAGATAACTCATCACAGTTGTGACTTCCTGTATGAGTAGGGATGTTTCCAGTTAGTTACGGAAGGAATGAAAGGGGGTGTTTGATTGTTCTAGTTGAATGAGAAACTGGTTTCTTAACCTGATTCATTACTATACTCTAATTTAGAAGTGTGTTTTCTTCTCTTGAATGATTTTCAAGTCTCAAAGAGAATACATTTTGATATTGATAAGTAAAATATTTAAAACTGTTCTTTTTTTTTTGTCAAATTTATATTTTAAGAAATATTTTAAAAAAATAGCTAGTGACAATGAAGATAAAGTTCCTTTTTTAACTACGTTTCACATATTTTTCTATAAATTAGATAAATCTGACAATGATGATAGTAATAATATATCCCGTGAATAATGAAACTCCAGCCCCACAATGTTTTTCATTCACGGTTTCTCCTGGAATAAAAATACCAGCTCCTGATTCGGAGGTTTTGTTGAAATTTTTTGAAATATTTATGAATGACACTCTAATTGAAATGATTGGAGGGGAAACAAATATTTATGCTGCAAATTATTTACAAGGGAATACTCTTACCCCAGATTCAAGATCACGTCAGTAGTGTCCCACTGATATTCAAGAAATGAAAATTTTTGATGTTACTAAAATTAATAATATGTTATTAAAAATAAATGCATATATAACTAAAAATAAATCCATTCAAAAAAATTATACAAAATTTTCACTGCTTCAATTGTACGGTACAAAACAGCTAATTTTTTATTTTCAATAAAAAAAATACTTTCATAACTGAACACTTTTTTTTTTTATGAGAATAATGTGAAAATTTCAATCAATAAAAATCCTAAGTGAATCTATAAATAAACACTTTCCAGTCAATTTTTGACATTTAAAATAACTAAAATGTAAATTTAAAATCTAAAATAAGAAATTTTAAAAAGAAAATAAGCATAAAAAAGGATTTCAGATTTAAACCGTAAATAATTTCTTATTTAAAAGGAAAAAAAATTTTCAAAAAAACATAAGTGGAATATTTTTATGAACAATAGTAAAATAAATATCTTATTAATTAAAAAATGAATAAATACACAAAGAAAATTTATAATTCTATATTAAGATTCAAATTTTTAATTAAGAGACTACGTTCTCCTATACAAAATCCCTTTGAATTCGGGACTATAAACATTTTATATTCATAGTATTATTATCTTACAAATGAAAACATTTTTATAAAAATACATTTTTGTAATGAAAAAAGGAAGTCTTAGTATGTTGTTAGACATTATTTTAAGGGAATTAAATTAAAAGTCCACACACACTAAAAAAAAAAAAGTAACTCATTATAATTTTATCATTTCTCTTTTGCACTTTTGCAAAATTAAGTAATAAAGATTATTTTACTTTTTATTTTTAATTATATTTAAATATCAGTTCACATATGCTAGGAAAATATAGAAAAATAATTCAAGTAATAAACTCGTATAAGGAAATATTCTATTTAAGTTGGAATACATTGACCATAATATTTTAAACTACTTTGTAAATGCACTGAAATTAGATAAAACAGATTAACAAATAAAATTAATTTTCTTGCACTTTTTTCCCAAAATATATGACAAGTAGTTTTTTATCTAAGATTGATCAGTTTTGAGTTAAGAAAAAGTAATTTAGCTAATAAATTTCTGCCTTAACAACTTTAAATAAGCAAAATATGTTTAGTAATCAAACAGAGCATAAAAAATCCATAACAATGATTTAAGAATAATTGATATCCTTTGAACTTCATATTATTCACTAAGTTAACATGAAAACACTGAAAAACTTCTTTATTTTAACTTACACTATAAATAGTTATTTATTATTTTTACTTTTCTAAAAATAATAAAAAAAAATTTGAGGTATGTTTTTTTATCCACTTTTATTTGGATGTATAATTTATTCTATTAAACTGCTAAATATATGCAACCCTACATAAGGTAATAAAGAGGAAAGTGACACCCGCCTCCCAAATTCTCCGCTGAGACAGTTTTCGGGGGGATAAGAAATTTTCCCATAGAGAGCGAATAAATAACTGACGATTTTTTACCAGTTCAAGGGAAGTAAGTAATGAGCGAAAAATAATGAACCATCCGGTTTTGAGGAGGGAACACTTTTCGTAGATTCATAAAACATTCTGAGACGCTGAATCGGTTAATCAAAGAGTACTATCTTTCAAAATTAAGTTTCTTTTTATTTCATTAGAATTTGCTTAGAGCTGATTGAGTTTCAAAAAATTTACCTAGTAATAATTGTTAACTTTAATTTTTTTGTAATTCTTTTGCTTTTCTTATGTTTATATATTTATATATATATATGCTGCAAGAGATCAAAACTTATGCTAATAATTTATTGGAAGTAAATTTAAAAATATTAGAATAGTTTTTATATGGAATTTTAAGATATTATATTTAGGTATAAATTATAAATTTATTAGCATATAAAATAAGTATTTATGAAGGAAACTGTGTAAAAAACTTAAATGGAAAAATCAAAATATCATTTAATTTTCTAGAAAAAAAGAAGCAAATATTTATTTTTCACATTATAGTAAACACTGTTTTTGAATCAACACCATTAATGTTTTTGAATCAATAAGAAAGTAAATCATAGTTTGATGAATTAATAGAACAATCAATCTAATTTTAACATTTTTCATGATTCCTAAGAAAAAATTATTATGGTTGGTAGCAAACTTGATTACTAAAAATTTATTTTCTAAATTTATTCAGCAATCCTTGAGTTCAAGTAGCAATATGAGAGCTAGCAGAAAATGAAAAGAAAGTTAACATTTTTTTTACGTATATATAAGGAAGATGCTTTGAATATTAAATGATTAAAACATAAGTAAATGATAGTGATTTGCATAAAATTCTTAATTTTATTTAATTAACATATATTTATTGTTATCCTGAATTAATTAATAATTAGTAGACATTTGGATTTACAAAAAATTATGAAGGTACATTATTTACATTAGATATAAGGAAAACCAAGGAATTCATCGCTTTTTTTTTCCTCATATTTAATGTAAATAGCTTGCTAAAGAAATAACGCGTTTTAAAATATATGAAATACAATTCATCGTTCAATAAGTACGATAGGTATTTATAATTATACAGAACGAATCACTATAATTTTACTTACAAAAAATATACATATTAAAGTTTATTTTACTTTACTACTAACACAACATTAAATTTCTATTTTCTTTCATTAATTATTTCCTTTAATTATTCAAAAATTACTGTTCACTTGTCTTCAATATTCAGGAATCTTTTTATCTCCTCTACATGTTCCTATTTTGGTTGCGTATTTCCATAACTGTAACTCATATAATATACTTTTAAAACAGCGTACTTCCTATTTATTGCTTGTATTTTTTCATTACATAATCTATTTTTGTTTTGATTCTGTTTTTTTTCAGACGACAAAGCTGCTTAGTGGAATGTGCCAACCGTCTTGTAACTTTTAGCTAAACATAGTCATGCAAAAACCTGGTATTTTCCTCTGCATATTTACACAATCTGGAAATACTTAAAATACCTAATTTCAATTAATATTACAGCGACTCTTAATGTCTGGTATTAAATCAATTTTGTTTACAATAGGAAGAAGTTAAAATGTTTAAGAGGTTCCATATGGTTAATTAATTTACATTCACTTTTATTCATTTCAAATTGGCAATCAATGTGCCTTATCACTTTTTTTACCACCATTAATAAATAATAAATATTACGAAAGTCAAATCTTAAGTTCACATGAATGTTGTGAAATATACCTGAAGTCGTTGAAGAATGTCTATTAAAATCAATAGAATGAAATACCGTAAAGAAAAAGGAGAAATAGTTGCATATAGTGAAGGAGCAGTTCGTCATAATTTAGTACTTCTGGAATACTGTCGTACTTCTATGGCTGCATTATCTGGTAGCACTGCTGGTATTTTAGGTTTGACTGGACTTTTAGGATTTGCATTTTACTTTGTTTCAGCAGTGATTTTGTGGTTATTTTTATTGGCAAAGGCTGGTATTGATTGGGAAAAGTTTTTTAGAAGTCGTATGCAATTACTAACTAGTGGTTTTTTCGGTGGTTTAATTACTTATATATTGTTTTGGACATTTTTGTACGGGATGGTTCATGTGTACTAACAGTATTTTCTAGTGACATTTTATGTACTGTATGAAACCTATTACATTCGTCGGATTAAATATTTTTCTTTGCACCTGAAGCAACTCTCCTGTTTTATTATTCAAGTGCTTCGTTTTGAGTTACTGTTATAATTTTATGATATTAAATCATGATGTATTCGTAAATTATTGTATTCTAATGATATTTAATATTAAGGAAAGTATAAGTATTAATTTTCAATTGAATATAAAGAAAATGTGTTCTATTGAGTTTCAATTCTGCAATGTTTTATTATATTTCAAACCTATTTAGCTTATAGATTGGCAACTTTGATTCTGTATATAATTCATTGATAATTAATTCAGTTAGAACATACAAATCTATTGATTAAATTCATTTGTCAAGTTTTTTAGTGGTCTGAAATTTATAAATAATAATGTTTCAAAAGTTACATATAATAGTGTTTAAATTGTTATTCAATGCTTGAAAAATATGATATTCTGTCATAATATTTGATGTGTTATAAATTGAATTGTTATTTCTTACTTGAAATAAATTTTTGTTAATCTCAATTTTTTTATGGATTTATAAAACTATTTTTAATAAACTTAAAATGCGATGTTTAGTTTATTCAAAGAAAAATAATAGAGTGCAATAAGTTTAGAAAATGTGCAATATTTAATCATAGTGTTGTACATAAGAATACTTTATAACTGAGCCAATTCTAAGACCTAGTATAGTTCAGCATGTCCAATTTCGAACCTTGTGCCATAAAGCTCAACTGACAACTAATACTTAGTTCATAGTAGGTACCGATAAAAATTATATATATTTACAGTACGGTGATGAAAATTATATATATTTGTTTAATCATTATAATTTAAATGTTTTTAAGATATTCAAATTAGACATTATCAATTAATATATAAATTTTATGTAAAATGCTTTCATATTAAAGTATGAAACTATTTTAAAATTGCATTGACATTTATTTGCCTTTTTAACTTTTATAAAATTATTTTAGCATTTTATAAAAAACCTGATTTATGAGAAAACAAAGCTTTTTCAGGTAAAATTAATATATTTTCAATTTTTATTTAATGAAAACTTTTATTTTAATGTTAATATTTTTTTTCAAGATTTTTTTGTTGAAGAGCAATTTTTATTAAATAATAATGCTAACATAATAACTTAAATTTAAAAGGCTATTTGTGTTAAGTTTTTAAATTGAGTGTATATAAAATTGTGCTGAAAATAATTCTCTATCAAATTTTGTTCCACTTAAAAATGCACATATTTGCGCTATTTTAAAAATTTGGTCATTCATTTTTCTTGTAAAAATATCACAAAAAGTATTGATATATGAAATATTTTTTAGTCTTTAGGATAATTATACTTGGACTTGAATATTTTGTAAAAATATTGAATGATCTTTAACCATTTAGTTTTTTGCATATAAAGTAATTGCAGTTCTGTTATTGATATTAATTAAAGATACAATATAAAGTAATGTTTGTAATATCTACAAACTTTAAATTTCACCAGATCTTTTCATTTATGTAAACAGTAAGGAAAAAAAATGAATATCTATATTTTTATTAAAAGTCTTGCAAGAAATTTGAAATAAAAATTCATATATATGAGCAATTTTGTCAAATTACGATTCAAAATTTAAAAAATAAACAAGGAATAAAATGACTGTCACTTTCTGTTCTCCTGATTGTTTAAAATATATTGCATAGGTTACAGTATCCAACTCTAAGTGTATAATAATTTTTTAAGTTTTAGTATATATAAGCAACAAATTAAATCTTCTAACTTAAGCTTTTTTGTTTATTTAACTAATAATAAGGTTAGGCATACTTTAGAGAAAATTTTGAAGATGTCAAAACAATACTACACCCTTTAGTCATTAGTATGTATAGTGTGTAAAAGTGGATAATTTTTCAGAAGAATTAAAATAGGTCAATTTTAACAAAAGAAAACGTTTTGCATTCTTATCATTGTATATTATAACAATACTGTTTTTATTTTAATCAAATAACATTTTGGATAGAATTTTTGGTACTTTACAATGAGAAGAGTAATTTTGTTTCCTTTTTGACTAAAAATATAAAAATTTTTAATCTTTAATTATTACTTTATTATTTAAACTTTATTATTTTCTATAATACTACTAAATGTATGGTGCTTTTTAAATTTTATTACATTTAGTTACCCTTTTAATGTGATACTTCAAAAAACAAATTATTTTTATTATACAAAGTTTTTATTTATAAAATTTAAACTATCAAAATGATTGGAATAGGGTATTTGTTATAAAAGCATAAACTTGTTACACAAGTTTAAAATTTTTCCCCCCTTTTGAAATTTATTGAATGAGACCAGTTTAAAAGTTATTTCTAAAATTGTTTTGCATTTCATAACTTGAATTCTAAAAGAATGATTAAATTTTTTTGTATATAAATTAAGAAAAGTGATAAATATTCATTGTTGTATTCATAATTTTGGTAACTAATTCAAATATTTTAAAGCATTTTTCTTCCAATGTTGCTATAAAAATTATAAATAGGCAATAAAATATTAAAATTTATATACAGTAAGATCTCAATGCTGAAAATGTGTTCCATCAAAATAGAGTGTAATATGAAATGTGTTAAACAGGGTTATCTCATGTAAATAATAGGGTTATGGGAAGATGGGTGGAAAATTGGTCAGTAATTTTACCATTAAATTTATTAATTATATCTTTTTATGAAAATAAAACAATTTATTTCTTACAAATATAGAAATATAATGTTGTTGGCTTATCCTCTTTAAAGATCTCTTTACAGATCAATTCCATTAAAAGAAACATACATATAAACATAAATAAAATTTTAAATTAGCATACATTTCAGTCCAATTTTCTGCCTTTTATCAAGAAAGTATCTATAGTAATTTGCGTTCTTCTTTTGCACTCTAAGAAGTTGTTGGTAAGTGGATAATGCACCCATAACACCCCATCTTGTTTGGAACTCCTGTCAAAATTTGGGTCATTTTTAATAAATTAAAACTTTAATTTCTGTTTTAGGGGTCCAACTGGCTTTTAGAAATGCTGTTGACAGTTCTTTTCACTCATCAGAATCCCTTCTTTCAATATTTTTGTTATACTCCGTCCACTAATTCCTTAAGCTCATCATTAGAGAGACCTGATGCTATTTCTTAGATATCTTCCATATTTACTTAATCTAAACTGGTTTACTTCACTAACTCCATTATTGCCGAGCTGGCAGCTGAATGGTTAGTGCTCTTGCCTTCGGTTCAACAGTTCGTGGGTTCGAATCCCACCTTGGGCATGGATATTTGTAGTGGTTCGGAATCCACTTTAAACCGTGGTCCCAATCTAATTAGCCCTTGTGTGTAAAAAGTGACCGTTGAGCGACAAACCAACTAACTCCATTATTTCATTCATATCGACAGTGTGTCCAGTATCACCACCTTTGCTTAGATCTGGTCAAGTGTTCTTAAACACCCTTTTTAAATATATTTCTATTATCTCATTTGAAATACAGTAGTTTTCCAAAACTCTCTTATTGGTTCTTTCTCTTATTGCCTTTTTACAAACATTTGTCTAAATGTTCGCAACAGGTAATAAGCCTTAAAAATTGATATACAGTGTTCTCATGTCACTTCTCGTTTTGCGGCTTCAGTGCTTTGCGGGTTATTCCAAAATATTCATCAAAAAATAAAAATGAAAAAATACAACCATATTACAGAAAAGAGCTTTGTTTTATGTTGATGGACGAGAGAGAAGAATAACTGCATGCCAAACAAAGAGAGGAGTTGATTCAGAGTGCATACCATGGCCTCTCATAAAGGTGCATGATTGGTTTCTGGTGAGGCTGGCTCACATCATAAAGAATGAAGGATTTGTCGACATGACAAAGAAGACATCAGCGCTCTTATTGATTGCTACTTGGTCCCACTGACCAATAAAGACCTTGATATGACAAAGTCTACAAGGAAGAAACTGAAACGCTTGGTCTTACCCTGGAGAATTGTTGCATGGCAAGAATGATGCAACAATTTGCTCAAGACATTGATGACAATATGGTTCAAGCTGTTGAGATCAGCAATCACTTATTTACTTTATCACTTTTATGTTCTTGTACAGAGAAATTTTGAAGTGTAAAAAACAAAGACAACTACCCATCACCATGTTTCTTTCCAATGTAAAGCCCTAGGCTCTACCGTCAGTTCCTCCAGCAGAAGAGTCTTTGAGTCAGCCCAAAGCTTCTACAAGTCAATTGAAAGCCTCTCCTCCGCCACTAACACAAGACTCTTTGCATCTCTCAGAAAGCAGTGTTGATTAATGTTTATCACTGTAAAAGGTTTTGTAATTAACCTTATTAATAAGCACTGACATGTTTAAGTAAATACAGTGTTTTCATATTTAAAACATTTGTGTACTTGCACATAAGAATATTCCTATGGAGTAAATCCTACTTCGCGGTTTTTTCAGCTTTTGTGGAAGGTTCTAGTCTTTATTAACTGCGAAAAATGAGGGATCACTGTATTGCCTTAATCCATTGGTTGGATTAAGGGTGTTGTGTTAGGCGGCAAGAAAACCACTTCAACAGGAAATAATGTTATTAAGTCAAATAATTTGGTTGGATAGCTTTGAGCATTATCAATTAAAAGTAGTATTCTGGATTTAAGTCTTTTAATTTTGCATTTAACTGGTGGGCAAAAATATTCTGGGAACCAATAGGGGAAAACTTTCATAGTTATCCATTACTTTTTATTAGATTCCCAAATTACAGGTAAAGTTGCTTTGGTTATTCCTTTCACTGCTCTTGGGCTTTTGGAATAGTAAACAAGTAATGGATTTAACTTGAAATATCCACTTGCATTACCACCCAGTAGAAATGTTAAGTGATCTTTTGAAGCTTTAAATCTTGGTGCATGTTTTTCTTCACAGGATAGAAATGTTTGTATTGACATTCTTTTCCAAAATACACCTGCTTCATCAACAACCAATTCTGGGAGATAGTTTCCACATTCAATTGTTTATAATGTTGCTTGCAATTCATCCTCTATGTTTCACCATTTTCTATTTTCCCTGTAATCTGTGTATGTTATAAAGATTATTTTGATATTTAAATTTATTAAACCATCCTCAACTTACAATGAAAGTTTCATTTCAGTCACTTACTTTAACTTGAATGTAATTAAAAATTCTTCTTGCTTTTTCCATTATAATAGATTGACTTGATATAGTGTGCTCAATATCTTCATCAATTCATATAGGTCGTTTTTCCATTTCCTCTATTGTATTATTTCTGTTAACTGGTTATTCTAATTGCAGAGTTTGGAATAGTTGCAATTGCTGATGACAGTATTTTTTCTTTATTCTGAAGAATGATCATTATTGTTAAAATCGCCAATTTTAGATTGACATTCACCAGTATCTAATCTTCTAATTACTTGCACTTTAATTTTTAGTGAAATGCATTTTCTCGTTGCTTTATTTTTGTGCTTTTTATTATCACTCATGATAAAAACTAAAGCTCAATAGATTTGTCATGATATCTCAATCATTATATAATTTATGTTAACAATAACTTTCACAAAGTTTGAAACAATTAAAATATGTTTGTATAACACCTCAGAAAAGAAGAAACACAGATAAACTGCTTTGGATATCAGGATATGATTCAAGCTTTACAAATGCTGCCTGCAATTTCAAGGAATCTCCACAATTCAAATAAAAGATTGTTAAATCAAAACAGCATTAAGTGGGATCTTACTGTAGTTACAATTTTTTATATATATTTTATTGTAAAAAGCATTCAAGATATAAAAATTGGTTCTTAAAAGTTTATAATTTTGGAAAATATTTATTTTTACAATAATTATGAATGAAACCATTATTCTTAATAATTTAAACATTTTAATTATGTTGAAAAATAGTAAGAAAATAAGCTTTGTAATAATTATACAAGTTATATGATTGTTCAACATAATTTTCTTATTAGAATTCAAAAATCCTTATTTAATTTGAGAAAGTGTCCTGAAAATATTCTAATATTAAAAAAAATCAATATAATTTCATAGTGCATTGAATTTTGTTTTTAGATTTATTAGTTGATTGAGAAATCCAAAATTACATAAAGTACTGTTATTCAATTATTTTAAAAACTTTATTTTCCCAGTTGTGTAGAGGAAGTGAAAGATAGATTAAAATCAAAATAGCATAAAATAAAATTTTGCAATAGAAAACTATTGCAAAAAAAGTTTTATTTTTAAAAAAATCTTATTTAAATGTTCACATCAACATTCAATAGAAAAATGTTTTACAGAATCCATACTTTTAGAAATAACTGCCCTTTTGTTATATTGATTACTTTCATATGATTCAAGCTTTACAAAGTAAAAATGAATACTATCATTATCAGGAAGGAAAACATGAGAGAAGGTAGACAAACACCTTCCTTTTTTGTATAAATTATCAATACATATTGACTTATTGACATTGAAGATACTTGTATAAAGTTTAATAATTTCAGTTCAAGCTAAAATCTCATATATATGCATTTATAACACACTAAAACATTACAATGCACTATTACCTAATGATATATAAGTTTCTACTAATAAGTTATGAAAAAATTGATGCTCTAAAAAGGATGGTAATCTTTATCTTTAACCTTATCACATCAACAAATGAAAGTAGATATAAAAACTTCTTGTCCTTTCCGTGGATACTCAAAAGCATGGTGGGTGTGTGTGTGTGTGTATGTTTTCTTTAATGTGCTTCACATTTAGTAATAAATTATTAGTAGTAGTATTTTTGAAATCTCTCTTCTGAAAATAGTATATATTTAGTGTTCAATATTTGACAATGCTCTGAAACATTTGTTCATTGATATAAAAAATGGAACACATTTATTATTTAAATTATCATATATAAAGTCCACATGTAAGCTATGCATTATATTACATATATTTAAGAAAACAATATATACATGTTATACAACTAAATTATATTTATTAATATACAATCATATATAGAACTAAAATAAGAACATTAAAATAGATTAAATAGAACTAAAATAAGTCGTTAATCCAATACTAGTTTAATATTGTCATACAAAGAGTATAGCAATTGCATATATTAACATACAAAGAAGAGTAATAAAAATATAAGCCATATGTAAAAACATGCAATAATAAATTTTTGAATAAGACAGTTTGGGTTAATTAACTTCTAGATACTTGATATTTAAATATTGGTGCCATAAAAGTACAAAAGAAAAGCAAAGCATTGGTACTTCCAATATTATCTATGGAATAAGTATTAGAACATGGTACAGTAATAACATCTAATGGTTCTAATATTATTTTTGATTTATTGATAGTTACTTTAACTTTTCCTTTTATAACACTAAATGCTATGTTATATGTTGGTGAATATTGTTTTTCTTTCTTCTGTTTAAAATTAATATCAATATACCCAAAAGATATTGGTTCTCCAGCAATACATTTTGTAACTTGGTAAGAAGGGTGATTGGAATCCTGTGATTGTGGGGATGACCATAATAATGTATTAAATGGTCTGTGTACATACACATCTTCTTCATCCCCTGTGTTGGGATTGATGACAGCAACAGGGTCAAGAGTATTTTGAATATGTTTTAAATTAATGGTATTGTCTGGAAGTTTTCTAATTTTTGTTATTTTATTTTTCTTAATATTCTTGCCAATTCTGTTTTTGAAGCGCTCTGTAATAAAATCATCATCTCCTTTCTCCCAAATGACTTCCTCTTTAATACGGTTAAACTGTCTACGCTCATTTCTCCAATGATCAAAGGGAGCTACTCTAATACGAGTAGATCTTCGAACACAAGGTTCCACAGATTGAATAATCAAATTCTCACTATCCTTTTTAGACAAAGAAGTTTTTGTTTTCTTTTTACTTTGTGATTTAGGCATTTTTGAAGTAGTTCCACTGGTAACTATTTTATTTTGTTGTGATTTTAAATCTTTGATTTCTTTACCTGAAACAGAGTTGGAAGACAAATTGTTCACCAATGACTTGTTTGCATTCTTATTCCTTGATGGCTGAAGTGTAGTACTCTTATTTCTTCCAGATCTCGTACTGGTTTTAATCAGGCTCCTTTCTGTGGTATTACTATTTTGTTCAGAACTAGAATATTGATCATCAGAATTTTGTAGAAACATTTCACAGGTAATTGTTTTGCCATCAGAATTGCTGGTAGATTGAGCTGAGTTGAAAATTTTTTGTTTGTGTTTTTTATTGGATTTAGAATCAGGTGTCTTTAAATTATTTATTTTTTTCTTTTTAAAAGATGCAGACTTCAATGAATGATTAGTAACATCAGTCAACTGATTATCATCGTCAGAAGTGTTTTCATTTGCACCAGAATCAATACTTTCAGCCAAATTTTTGGCATTGGATTTAGAACTACTCAAATCCAAATGTTTTTTTAACCTATTATCATATTGCTTAGGTGTGATAGCTTTTGAATTTTCTTTCAATGTTTTACTCTTTCTTAAAGATCTCAATTCCAACGTATAATGTGAATGACTGTCAAATGGATCATAACCTATAATTGAATAAGAATCATTTGATTCTTCAGAATGCATATTTTCTGTATTACTTTTATTCTTTTTACTGGAGATGGTACCTAAGCACTCGTTCCAAGATTTATTTTTTGATGTTGATTCCAATTTATCATGTGAATCAATAACATCTGATAGATCTTGCATATCAGGAACATTGTCATCCATAGGAATTTCAACATTTTTAAGTATAGGAGATTGTGATGTACTATCTGAAGTTATATAATTCAAATGATTACTTGCATTAGAACTTGATTTAGTTTGCATTTCAGTATCATTAGAAATCATTAAAAGTGATTTCCTTTCAGTTAAAATTTTCTTTATTTTTAAGTCTTTTTTTAAAGATTTTTTATTTTTTGAAGGTGTTGATAATGCATCATGTGAGTCAGTAATGTCTGACTGATCTGCAGTTTCAAAATTATTATCAGACATAGACATTGCAACATTTTTCATGCAACTTTTATTGTTAGATTCAAAAGTAGCAACATTTGCATCACTATTTGGAATATTTTTATTCCTTATTGGTGTAGATGATTCTGATGTACCATCTAAAGTCACATCATCCAAATTGTTATTTGCATTAGAACTTGATTTAGTTTGCCTTTCTGTCTCATCAGTTGACATAAAAAGTGATTTCCTTTGAGTTAAATTTTTCTTTAAGCCTTTTCTTAAATATTTATTTTTTGAATGTGTTGATTCTGTTGCATCATGTGAATCAGTAACTTCTGATTGATCTTCAATATCAGAAACATTATCACTCAAAGAAACTATGATATTCTCCACAGAATTTTTATTGCTAGATTCAGAAATAACGAAATATGCTTCTCTATTTGAAATATTTTTACTTATTTCAGGTGTTGCTGATTCCAATGCACCATCTGAAATTATACAATCCAAATGGTTATTGACATCAGAACTTGATTTAGTTTGCATTTCACTTTCATTAGTAGTCATTAAAAGTGATTTCCTTTCAGTTAAAATTTTCTTTATTTTTAAGTCTTTTTTTAAAGATTTTTTATTTTTTGAAGGTGTTGACAATGCATCATGTGAGTCAGTAACATCTGACTGATCTGCAGTTTCAAAATCATTATCAGACATAGAATTTGCAATATTTTTCATGCGATTTTTATTCCTTATGGGTGTAGATGATTCTGGTGTACCATCTAAAGCCATATCATCCAAATTGTTATTTGCATTAGAACTTGATTTAGTTTGCCTTTCTGTCTCATCAGTTGACATAAAAAGTGATTTCCTTTGAGTTAAATTTTTCTTTAAGCCTTTTCTTAAAGATTTATTTTCTGAAAGTGTTGATTCTATTGCATCATGTGAATCAGCAACTTCTGATTGATCTTCAATATCAGAAACATTATCATTCATAGAAACTATGACATTCTTCACAGGACTTTTATTCCTAGATTCAGAAGTAATGGAATATGCATCTCTATTTGAAACATTTTTATTTATTTCAGGTGTTGTTGATTCCAATGAACCATCTGAAATTATACAATCCAAATGGCTATTGACATCAGAACTTGATTTAGTTTGGATTTCAGTTTCATTAGTAGTCAGTAAAAGTGATTTTTTTTCAGTTAAATTTTTCTTTAAGTCTTTTCGTAAGGATTTATTTTTTGAAGGTGTTGATAACGCATCATGTGAATAAGTAACATCTGACTGATCTGCAGTATCAGAAACATTATCAGACATAGAAGTTACATTTCTCATTAAATTTTTACTGTCAGATTCAAAAGTAACAAGATGTGCATCACTATTTGAAACATTTTTACTTCTTTTAGGTGTTGATACTGATGTACCATCTGAAGTTTTAAAATCCAAATGATTACTGGCATCAGAAGCTGATTCAGTTTGCACTGCAGTCTTAAAAAATGATTCCCTTTGAGATAAATTTTTCTGTGATTCTTTTCTTAAAGATTTTCTATTTTTCGAAGGTGTTGACTTTAAGGTATCATCTAACTGCTCACTGATATCAGAATTATCATTATGTAAAACATTTTTAATAAGACGTTTACTTGATTCAGAAGTAACAAAATTTGCTTTACTTTTTGAAACATTAACATTTTTTTTAAGTGCAGGGGGTTCTGATGTACTACTTGGGGTTATGCAATCTGTTTGGTAAGTGTCACAATTCAGCCTAGTTTGTATTTCAGTCTCATTAGTAGTCAGTAAAGGTGATTTTCTTTGAGATGAAGATGGAATCAAATCACCATCATTGGATTCTTTAATTCTAGTAGATTTGCTGAATCTAAACGTTTTATCTGGATAAAGAGTCGAAACTGCTGAATGAGAATCAGTCCAATAATCTTCATAATTTTCCACACCATTATCAATTTTAATCTTTTTACCTCTAAACATATCAACTCCTGTACGTCTCCCTTTCACATACTGTTTTCGCTTTTTAGAAAACGTTTTTAGAGCAGGTGAATTATTTTCAGCAATAGTATTGCCAGGAGAGATCATTTCATCAGGAAATTCATTATTACTTTTATTAATGAAACTATTTACTTTGTCTGTCGAATTTGATGGTTCATTCAAAGTTCTCCTTCGATTTAAATCATTTTTAACATTAATAGATAAATCTTTTATTACTGAGCTTAGTCTTTGCACATTTGAAACTTTAGGTGAAGAATGAAGTAGTTTCTCTGGTGTGGTCCCACAGCTAGAGCTGTTTTCAGAAGGAGTCCAATAGGCATGATAATCTTCAAGACCATCAAATTGTGGTTTGATTCTTTTAGATGCAACTACGTCAATGCCTGTTCTACGTCCAATTGTTGGCTTTTTTCTTTCTTTTTGACTTTTCTTTCTTGTTGCGCCCATTTTCAGTTTCTTCTAGAGTTTGAATATATCTAAAATATAAAAATATTTTGAAATGTAACCTTACAAAAATATAAAAACGGATTTAATGGAGAAGAAAAAAAATAGATGATTCTACTAAATTTTAAAAAATATACCTTTAATAAAACATTGAAAAAAATTTTTTTTCTGGTTTCTTTTATAAAAATTTAAGAAAATAAGTTCTTTACTAATTAAATGTACATAATATTTTTAAAAAATTCAATTTTTACCAAAATTATTCTGGAATAATTCATTGATATAGATTCAATATAACAGAAAGTCACATAATTAAAAAGGGTTTCCCATAAAAATTAAAATCTTAAAATGTCCGGAATTATATTTACAGTAAAAAAAAAACATATTATTTATCAAAATATAATCTTCCATTACAATCATGCCATTCAGCCATTTTTTTTAAACAAGATAAGTTTTTTTCTGGTTACTACTTTTTACAACTGAAATTAAGTTAGAATGTCTATTCAATTTACTATTACTGAACTTTTCTTCCAATTTAGAAATGGGCAGAAAATGTGCAAGATCTGAATTGTAAAAGGGATACAATATGTTTTTAATATTGCATCTGTTTCTCAATATTTTAGTCTATAAGGCAGATGTGGCAAAATTTTGATGAACAGCTAATTCATCAATAATTGAAGATTAAATCACTATAATGCTGACTAATATAATCATGTCCAATTTCCAACTAACTCACTTTGTTTTTTGAAGTAAGTTGTAACAAAATTGCAACATAATATTTACCACTCACAATAGGCACAGCAAGTTGACAGATTTCATTTTTATGATCAATGAAAATAATCACCATGATCCCTCCAACAGATTTGGTTTATCAGATTTTTACTGGAGGTTGAGAATTAATGTGTTTCCATACACTTGTTTTATATTTGATAAATGTATCAATATAATGTATCCCAAGTTTCATCACCCATTATTAATTTTTAGCAAATTTGGATCATTTTAAAGTATTTCCATTTGCAACATTTGTGAATTCTTTTTTACATTTATTCTTTAATAAAATAAAGAGAACCCATTGGGAACAAACAATTGCAACAAAACTGCAAATTTTTGCGCACAGAACGTGAAATATCAACATTTTCATAAAGCTAGTTGATGTTATTATCTAATCATATAGTATTCATCAATTTTCTTGTTAGATTGCCCAGACACTATTAATAACATTTTCGCTGGTCAAACTTAAGATAGTTCTACATATAAGCATCACGTTGTGAAATCGCAATGTCATTTAAATTGCAGACTCTCACCAAGATATTCATCTTTGTAAGTTTTTTTCATTAACTTAAATGTTTACCAAATGTACGATAATTATTTTGCATCACATCAAGTCATTCTGTACAGCAAATAAAGGCAACAAGCATGGAACTAGGAAAATAAAACTTCTGATTTATTTGAAAATAATAAGTTCTTTGATTTCATAAATAACCATTAAGGTTGATTATCTATAGCTGTTACTCTTGAAGCTTTTTTTTTTTTTTTTTTAAATCCTTCATACCAAAGCACAAAGCCTATAATAAAGCTTTTGTTAAATAAGGAAAAACAATTTTTAGAATTTATTATCAACAAATGTAGGCTATAAAAAATAGAAAACATTAGAGAAAACTTTACGTTCACTACCATCAGTTTTTTTATAGGGAAAATATACATGCGTATTTACTATTTCAACCAATAAATCAATGCATGCAATAAGAGAAAAACAAAAGTAACAAAAAGCTGGCTGCTTATCCTAAGCAAGTACTTCTAAAAAAATTTTAAATAAACAAAAGCGATATTTGAGATGAAAATGAAATAAAGTGGGAACAGAAATATTAGAATCACTTTGAAAAACTTTTTGTTTCACTTAACAGTTTCTAACAAATTACAATTAAACAACAGTCTACTTTTTATTATTAAGTAAATATTCAATTTAAAAAATAAAATTCTTATCTTATATAACAATTTTTATTCAATTATCTTTTTTAAAAAAAATGAAAACTCATGAATTAATCTATACACACAAATAAATTGGACTTCAAATACTTGCATGCACTAGCATATTTTTAATATGATGAATTATGTATTTACTTTATTAATCTTTAATTTAAATTAATTGCCCATTACTCATTACAAGTAGAATTAAACCAAATAAAAAAGAAATTCAAAATAAATTTTAAATTTAAAAAAATCAATGTCATTTAAATTATAAGTATGCAAGATTTCTTTTTTAAAAAATACTAGACAGTATAAATGGCTATTTTTTTCTTCCTTCAATTTCTTTATATATATAGAATATCTTAATGTCACAAATTAATCGCATCCCCTGATTAGAGAGAAAGCTTGAATATTTTCCAACTAAAAATAATATTGTAAATCTGTGATTTTAACACATTGTTGTAATACTGAATAATACAAACAAAAACTATACATTGTACAGTCAAACTATACAAATAGGTAACTATAATCAATGTACAGCTCAATTTTTATACTTTCTGGTCTTGAAATACAGGGTGATTTTTTTTATTTTCTTTATCTACATATGTTGCAATTCACACCTACATCAATTGTTTTAAAATAATACAATAATTTTAAGAGCTTTTATGTTTTCAAAAAATATATAATGCCCACTATTTCAGAGGGCTGGTTAAAAAATGCCATAAAGATATATACTAACTTGCATAAATTGGATGGAAGTTAAAATATATTACATGGAATGGAGTTTTTTAAAGGGAAAAGAAATTTTAAAGCTAATTACAAAAATTTAATTCAATTGATTAACCCCTTAACCGCCTAAGGTTCTGTGAAGAAAACGCTCTATTTTTGCTTCGTGGTGGCAACAGTTTTGGCTTTCACTGCTTGCAAGTTTTTCGCCCTTTAGAGCTTGCCAAGAATACATAAGTCCCTAATTCTTGATGAGACACATTTCCGTTTTACCCTGGACCACCTGACAATAATCACATTTTAATGATTTTCAACAGGGTAGTCCATCAATCACTGTCAGCTGCAGAAACCAAAATGTGCTAGTAGTTTACTTTGTGAATGTTCTACTCGAAAATTTTTTAAGTCCCTATGTTAATATTTTATTATACCAAATATGAATTTTATTTAATTATTTTGCAAATTATTATTAGAAAATTTAATTCATTTTTAAGCAGTGACACATTGAATATCGCATTATTATAGTGCCTTATATATATATATATAATCATTTCTGTTTATTAAAAATCAGACATTTTTTTAATTTACCAGATAGTAAAAAATGTAATCATTTTAAATAACTGTAATAAGTACCTAATTTTCTGTTTTATTATTAATATAACAAAACAAAAAATTAGGTACTTATTACAACTATTTAATACTTTTAATAATTGCAGATACTTTACATAACAATAGTGTATTTTTAAAAACATCAAATAATTTTCCAACTCATTAAGAGAAACATTTTTGTAGCTTTGATACATACAAATTAAAGAATTTTGTCAAAATCTTATTTTTTTAATAATTTTAAACAATAAAAAGCTAACTTAATTGTCTAACAATAGACTTCAGAGTATATTGTGAGATACTAAGTTTAGTTGAAATTTTTGGGAAACATTTTGAATATAAATTTTTCATATTAAATTCATCATACCAAAAAATGTCCGTTTTTAGTTATGTAAAAATATCACTCTATACAAGAATCATATTGTTATATATTTTTCAGTATTTCTTAAATTATTTTGTACAAATATTAAAATGAATGTATCTCTCGCCTGCAATTTTTTTTTTTTTTTCAAAAGGAGAATAAAAGCAAAAACATAAAAACAAGGAAATCTTAAAGCTATTGTTTCCAATAGTTTTCTAATAATTCAATATTTAGTATAGATAATATCAAAATCGCATTTTTTCCCATATTCAAATTAGTTTGATTTAATATTTTTTTCTTCTCAGAACTATAACTACTTTGACATGCAAATCATTAAAAATGGTAAATTTAGAAAATATATACAAATATTTACAAACATTTTTTTTTTATTTGAAAAAATGTATTTTAGTCAAATAATGATTTAACTTAATTCTTTTGATGATTATAATAAAAATATTTAACTACTTTTCATTTGATTCATCAATTTTTTATATTTTTAAATTGTTTTGATTAAAGAAATAAAATTTCACAAAATTAATTTTTGTAAGTGTAAATCCACTAATCAGAAATAAATTCTTTATCCACTTTCAACAGTTTTAATTTTGCATTAAAGCTAACCTATTAAAAATATGTATCATAATTTATTAATTTATCACAAAGATAAAATTTATTTCTTATGTTAGAAATATATTATTGATGTCAAATTATTTAGCTTAATATTAGAATTTAGTCATTGAGTTTTGTTTTCGAAAATACACGAAAGGAAATAAAGAAGCCACCACATAGTGCTTATTTGAAGTATTCTATTTTAAAAGGGTAAAAGTATAATCTTTAGTACAATGCTATTAGATATTGAAGCATATGAGAAACAAAGCGTAATACTTAAAATGTTATCATTAAATTAGTTAAGGAAAATATCTCTTTTGCATGATACAGGAAATTTCACATTTTCCGAAATTTATAATCAGCTTTAACTTTTATTCAATGATTTTAAATTATTTTTACCAAATATTAGGTTAAAAAATTCTTAATTTTTCAAAACAAAATTTATTTAAATTATTTTGAACCTCATGATAAAAACATTAAATAATTTAACATGTTCTCCGATATTCTCTTTATGCTGAAAAATGTTTGGGATTACTAAATTCAAACATTTTTTAAATATTTAAATTTGATCATTAGCTTATAGATAAATCGTTGTACAATATCTCTGAAACAGATATGCATTTCCTAAATATTTAAGGAAATATTTTTAGTAATTTTTCTGAAATTAGCACTTTTCTTGATGTATTTTAATATTATTTGCCAGTACTATACTGAAATGTAATTTTAGTATAAGTATGAATCAAAATTAAAATTTTCTTGCTAAAAATAATAATTTTCTTGTAAAGTTATAGACTTTAATCATTTAATATTTATGTGGAATAAAGAGTAACACACAATTCCCATTCTAAAATTTGAAAATACTTATGTAATAGGATTTATTTCTTCATTTTTTTAATTACCTTGATCTTGGTATTTTAAACAATGGTTGAAATATGTGTACTGAAATTTTGAGTAGAGTGAAGATATCAACAATATGAAAATTTTCAAAACAAGTTTAGTCAAATTATCAAATAAACAGGAAATTAATGCACATGTAGTTAACTTTAAATTATTAACAAGTAAAATGAACATAGCAGAAAGATTGATTGGTGTTTCTGATTACATCAATATGACATCAGGATTGACAACATTGACAAATTCCTAACTAGGGAAAACGATTAATGTAAATTTAAATCAAATGTAGCATTGATATAGTGGATGCACATTTCCAATCAAGTTATCTTGGAAACATCTGTTTAATGATATAGTCCAGAAGAACATGTCAATAAATCGCCTTCAGTTGGCCAGTATAAATTATTGAAATGAAATATTGTGAAATATTGTCACCTCACTATTCTTGTTTGCATATATATATATATATATATATATATATATATATATATATATATATATATATATATATGAGTGCTGTTTCACTCTCATAAGTTATTCTAGTAGCTAGTAGTATATGTGAAAATATTACTGGTTTACGAACATCAAACAGTGAAGGAGAATTTTATTTTTATGATGAAGATAACTCTTCGGACACAGACTGTGAATTCGATGACTTTCTGGGGCTCGTAATTGGTACCGAGTCAAAAGTTCAGCAATTCCCATTTTTTGTCAATCTTTTATACATCATATAAGCATTTAAAATGATAATTCTAATACCTAGCTATTCAATTTATAAACTAAAATTAGGTACATTGTGAAATTAATTAAAACATGAGAGATCACAAAGATTAATTATTTGCAGAACAAAACTTTTCATATAACTTTAATAAAATATAACTATAAAAAGTTAAAGAATAATGTACAAAATCCATTGCAAAATAGCTTAAAAAGTTAAAAAATAGCATCTAATTTATTATTTATTTTATTCCCTCTAATTGTAAGCAAAATTTTAACATTTAAAAATTTTTGAACAAATTAAGTAACAAAGATTTCTTATCTTGTTGAAATAATTAATCTTGTCGAAAAGTCACATATTCTCATAATATCAAGTTTGCAACTAAGCAAAAATTTACACGCAAACACACACACACATATATATAAATATTTATATATATAATGCAAAAGAACTAAAAATTTTAATTATTTAAAAACTTGATAAAAAGTGAAAATTAGTATTATATAAATTGCTTATAAATTCTAATAGTTAGAGAATCATTAATTATGAAATATAAATGCAAATAAATGTAGAAAAGTAAAACATAATTAGCTATTGCTTCCTTGAATCAGTTTCGATTTTCGCGCACATTAGTTAAATCAACAGTAACCTTTCAGTAAATATGTTCCCCAGCTACAATTTCACGAGTAATCTGTCAATTTAGAGGGTTGAATTTAAAGCACTGCATTGAAGCCAGTTGCCCCTACCAAGGGGCTTGGGATAGCCAGAAAACGCACAGAATTGTTTGCCTGAGAAAACTCGGGATAGACAGTTAAGAGGTTAAAATTAATTAAACAAGAACTACATTATTAAAAATTTCTTTACAAAAGCAAAAATTGCATTGCTTTACTAACAGAATATATGCTAAAGCAAACTTTTTATTATTGATTTAACATCATTCATATTTAGCTAAGATAAATTGTTTTTACTATACAACCAAATAAATAATTAACTTTATAAGAACATACATCAAGTATTTAAATAATTTTACACAAAGATTACACTTTTATCAAATTATTTAATACAGAAATGTGGTCAACTGACATATTTAGTTTTATTTATCTTTGAAACTAATATATTTAAAAAATAATTTGAATCCAGTGAATATGCATAAAATAAATTTAAAAAAATCCTCTCTTGACAAATATTATTTATGAATAATTCATTTTAATTAGTTTTAAATATTCTAACTGGTTCATGAATATTTTTGCATGTTATGAATTTATAAAAACAAATTTAAAAATCACCTCTTTACAAAAATAATGTTAATTTTTAAAATTTAAAAGCATGAAATGTTCCTTTTAAAAGATTCTTAACAAAAATATAACAAAACAATAAATCAAATTCATAGAGAAATACACTGTGTGTTCAAAAGTGTTGACATAAAGTAATAATGATTTAAAAGACAAAGAGAGATCAGTAGTATATTAGTGGACTGCATAATCATAAAAATTATTAAGTGTTAACATTTTACAGTAGATTGGACACTGGCTGTGACTGTAACTAATGTTTTTTGTAATATCTGAAAAAGATGTTGGTTGGTTAGTTAACACAATATACTTCAAGTTTCAACAATTTCTCTGGTACATCAGAGAAAATTTTATTATTTCTATGTGATTTTCACTTGATTATAATATCATTACTGTGAGTTGGATATGCTATACTGAATAATTCTGCCAAATTCGAAAACTACAATGATACTTCTTTAGAATGCATTCATCTTTTTCTATTAATTGATTGAGACTGAAAATATATTTGAAGATTCAGTGTTTTTATTTTAATAAATATAGTGATGGTGAGGTGTATTGATATCATACTGCAATTATATTATGTGACTATTGACTATATGATTATTTCCAAAGAAAAATTTCTGTATTTTTTATAATTTCAAGTAACTTTTTTATTCAAAAAATAACTACACCTTGATTTCCAGAGCTTAAAATAAGTTCAATAATTTAAAAATCCATGATTGTCCTGGAAGATCTCTTGCTATTGATTGTGATAGATGTGTTTAGACTACACTTTCCCATTTCTTTGGTGGTCACCTGAAGGCACTTAATCTCAAGGGAGATCTCAAAATATATATCCAAAATGTCTTAAATGCCAAAATGAACTGGCATCATCAGCACATATTCTTGAGTGCCTCTGGTTGTCTCTTGAGGACTTAATTAAGACTCCTACACTTGTTTTTGATTTTCTGAAAGAGAGTGGACTCGTGGACTTCATCTAGTATACTCTTAGACATGAGATTAGTCACAACAACAAGAATTCATATTCTATTATAATTTGTCTTAAAGATAAATATATTTGAATTCAAAGAAATAAACAATAATAAAATTAATCTTAATATAAATAAGAAATTTGAGTTACTTAGCAGATTTTAAATGATTAAAAATATATCTTTTTTATAACATGTAAATTCTGTGGCAATGGAATAATATTTTCAATTTAGCATTTTCGTAAGAAATTAATTTGAGTTGATGTGTAAATCTCTTAACATTCAGGTTTAATTTAATATGTAGCTCAGAAAATGAAATATTCAATTGAAAAAAATCATTGATTTTTTAATACATAACTATAAATATTTTGGATTGGAAATTATGATACGCTTCTTTAACAAAAACTGAAGTAAATAAAAATGGATAATTTAATACATAATTCAGTTCTCCATAGGAAAAGAAACAAGTCCAAAGAAACATAATATGAAAAAAAAATTATCAGAAATGAAACAGGATGCTTTTTATTTAAGAGCAATAACATGATAAGAAAACTTTTACTTGAAATAAACACTAATTAATAAGAGCAACACATTTCCTAAGTTTTCCATAATTACACACACTTTTTCTTATTAATAATTACATACTATTATCTCACATTATTTGTTCTTAGCTATTGTTTTTAATCCTAGATGGTGTAGCAACACTATACCACTTCCATAAAACCAAAAATTTCAAAAAATCTAAAAACATATACTGGTCTTTTAAAACCTTGGGAACCATAAAGCACAAGTACCTGAGAATATGGTCATGGGATACTAGTTTAGCCCAGCACCAATAACAGTCTGGAAAGTTCCTTTCTTTCTGAAGATATGTAAAGGATTTGATGTGGCCATTCGATAAGATTAAGAATTATCTGCATTTTCCTCGAAATATTGAGCTTGTGACATGAATGGGGTATTTTTCCAAAATACCAAGTATGTTAAGGTTCTCCAAAGGGCATTTAATTTAATCCTATAGATTAAAAACATTTCTGTGTAAGTTAAGCTGACATTACTATCAGCAATTTGTTCTTAGCGACAGAAAAATACTAGAGATAGATAAACATTTAAAAAACTGATATAAAAAAATGCTTCTTTTATAGAACAAATGAACTGACTTAAAAAAAGAAAAACAGTTCTTTAGAATTCCTTCTTTAATTATCATTTAGGTTGAAATTGATAAATTTTTTGCTTATGCTTGAACAATCAGTTCATCGTTACTCAATGGTCAGTCATTCAATTGGTAGTTTTAATAAAGCACAGTCAGAGTTATAATGAAAATCTGCAATGCAATGAAAAACTAAATATTCAAACATATAACTCAAAATTTAAAAGTGAGAAATCCCTGTGTAAAATGAAAATATTCACCATGATACTAAGATTGTGAAGGTTTAAACATTAACCTTTACTGGATGTTGGGAAGTTAATTCTAGTTTTTAACATTAAGAGATGAAAAAATAAGGCTAAATTTGATTGAGGTTTTACTAATGAAAGAAAAGGATACACAAATTAAGTTTAAAAAATGTGTATACTTCATTGAAAATTGGAAATTGTAGCAGCTTAGTAAAATTTATGATGGTTTACCTAGTGGTATATTATTTGTCTCATTAAAAGTAATCAATCCTTACTTATAGATTAATCAATTTTAAAATTTTATTTCATTTTTAAACATTGCTGCTATTTAGATATACTGTATGATCTTTTTCTTTTGCTTCAAAATGAACTAGTTTAAACACAAAAATGATCTGTTGTTTTTGGCCAAATAGTTTACAGATATAAAATTTTTCATTCAAATTGTGGCTTGTGTGCAATAGGGTTATACACTCAACAGTAAAATTACTTTTACTGTCTCTAAATACAGGTCTATTGAGAAATACCAGACAAAAATGGTACACCAGTCCTTCAGATTAAAGGTTGAACTTATGATTAACAACCCTATCATGTAAAATGCATTACATATCCTGAACAAAAAATATTTGATTAACTAATAACTAGGATTAAATAAAAGAAAGCAGAATGTAGAATTGTATACTGGGACATGGAATTAAATAATACCTCTATAAATGTGAAAAATAAGAAAATGAATAAGCAATTGATTTATAAGATATAAGGTTATCCAAGAAATTGGTTGGAAAGATTTTGGTATAGTTAAGAAAAAAACAGCTTCGTTTGTTCTATTATAGTCACATTACAAAGATTCATGAAGAATGTTTTTTCTAACAAAAACTATTGAAACAGTATTTGGTTTTACCACTATTAATAACATATACACAAGCTAAGTATTAAAGACAAATTCCATATTATTATAATTGTTTATGCTCTTACTGAATATTCTGCTGAGAATATTAAATCAAAATTTTAGAAAGATGTATAGGTAATTATTGATTAAAAATAATAGTTTAATTAGCTTAATCACAGAATACATAATGCAATGAATTTCATAAAGTAAGTGATGTCTGGTGACATTTGGGAAGATAATAAAGTTTGAGATCCATAGAATTGACAAGATTAGGTGGGTATGTTTATGCATAGCCATTCACAATTTTTTGTTTTGGTTTATGTCAAATTTTATTGCAAGCTGATATTCGTTCATGAATGCTTTAAAAAAATTGCGTTTTAAAAGGGAATAATTAATTTCATAATGTTATTTTGTTAATTGAGCTTAAAGTTTGGAATTTTATGAGATAAATGTCAATATCTAATGTTAGGTATGCTGAAAAAATATGTTTTGTTCGCAGCATTGTAGTATTTCACCACTGCAAAGCATATAATTGTCTTGATGAAGGATTTACACACTTTACAGTTAACTATAGCATAACCTTGTGCAATCCCACAACAGCTAGCCTTATCAACTTATTTACGCGAATTTGGTTAGCTGTACAGTGCTAAATAAAAGTCAGCAAACAAAACATTTGATTCATACATGAGGCAACAAATTCAAAATGGTGAAAGAAGCATCAAAATCGTCAAAGTGAAAGTTTTTATTGTTGTGATAAAATGTGTTTATACCAGTTTTGTAACACACACACAAAAAAATGTTTAAGATTTTGAAATTTTATTTGGCACAGCTATTCTTTAATCCATCAAAACGATTTCTGAATTTAGCGATTTTTTTTTTTTTTCTTTTTAGCAGGTACCCTTGTTTATCCAACAACCTGGATTTTTATTATTACATATATGATTTTTATATGATCAAGAAAAATAAGAATTGTGTAGAAAATTCCATTTTGGCAACCCCAGTACATGTCATCACTAGAAAATTTTGAACATTTTCAAATTTTATTAAGAATTTTTGGGAGGACAGTTCATCAAAATTTTTTTTGTGCATTCTGTAGATTTCTTGACTTTTTGGATACTTAAATTCCAGGTTGTATTGTTCTTTTTCATTATTTTAAATAATTCTTTTTTACGCTGTATTAATTAAAATTATTGTTCAAAATTGTGTCAACATATCTTTTCTTTAGTTCATATGCAAGGCATTTTTATTTATATTATTAAAGTAAAAAAACATAACTTATTTAGTTATTTGTTAACTTAAGATATACTTTATAATTTTTATTTACATTTAACAAAATGCTAGTTTTTTTTTTTTTTTTTTTTTTTTAATAATTAGGTAAGATTTAAATTCTATTTTATAATTTATATTTATTTATTTTTTGTGAATGTTCTTACACTTTCATTAGAAATAATGTTCTATTTGTCTTAGAGTTTCCATTTACATTTTCAACACTGTTTCAATATTTAATTATTTGTATTTACATCAACTAAGTTATGTTATGTTCTCTTTCCTTAAATAATATTTTTTCAAAAATATACACTTATAACTTTTAATTTTATCTGAATTAGATTAATCATTCAAATGTATAAATTTTTTCGGCAAAGAATTTATTACATCACAATTGCATCAACTTGGGAAGTCCTTTGTAATAAAAAAAAAATTCAAAAATTGGCATGATAGATATACCTTTTATTTGGTCCATATTTTCTTTTGTAAATTCGCTACTTGAAATAATTATTTGTTAAAAATTTAAAATAATGATTTGTTATTTTGCAAGTAATTTTGCCTTACAATTAATAAATTTATAAATGTTTTTTTTTTCATGTTATAATTATTTGCTTGATTTATATGCCTTATTCATGGTATATTTATGTATGCATCATTTTGATATTACCATTTTCTTTAAATTCTTAGTGAGAATTGTAAAAATATCATTTCATCAAAAATAATGGTAAAAATGTCATTGCACAGACATTTTTACAAAAATAATAGCAAAAAACATCTTTTCGTCATTGGCAACATCTCATTACACTATATAACTTTTGAAAATCATAACAAGTCTGTAACATTGTCAACACCTTATATTGGTATTAACAAGATTTTAGAAAATCACACCAAACATGTTACATGTGCTAGGATTTTCCAATTTAATTATTTTGAGAAATTTAAAAGCAAAGATTAGAAGAGAAATTTACAGAGAGAATTATAGTCAGTCTTTTCTTAAAAAGTAATAACAACAAAATGCTAGTTATAATACTGCATCCATAAATAATTTAAATATAATTAACATTAGCTACCCACATAAAAATACATAAAAGGAAATATGGATTATCCCTGGAAATAATGATTCTAACCAAAAAAATCATTTATGTGTATTGACGACATGAGCATCACTCATTGTGGATCTAGGATCCTATAAAGATGAGCATAGTAACTTTGATCATATTTTGGTTAAATGCAGATTTCCTCACAGGATTTTAAAAATTACATATACAAAATGGGAAAACACTCTACTAATTTAGAACTAAAATATAAAAAAATGAAGGCAAAAAACTGCTATATCTTTGGAAGATAATGATAAAGGTGACTACACTGAGCATGAATGGAGGCTGCAAACATTTTACTAATAAACCTAAATTACTTTTAAAAATTTTTATCCATTTATTAGATAAAACACAAATTTTTTAATGAATAGCAGGATATAATTAACTCTAAATTAAATGAATGTCAAAAATAATTAAAAAGTTTTATATCGTTGGAGAAAGTTAAAAATTGAGAATTTAAATTATTTAAATTTTAACTAAAAAATTTAAGTTTCATTTAATTCGTTGCTGATAAAAAAATTTATTTTGGCAAATGAATAAAAATAACTATAAAAATATACAGAAACTATAATAATCAACACAATTATTTGAGACCTACAACAGCAACGGTTAAGAATTTGAAATCATCTATTATTAATTTCGAATACAAATCAGAACAATATGTATTATTTTCACTGAAATCAAACTGTTACTCACTCTAATTTGTTACATTATGATGATACAGAATAAATTAATATATAAAGAATGATTTATATTTCATTACAATTCATACTTTCAAAAATATTGCGCTTCGTTTATTTTTACTATGTTCCTTTCTGTAACTGCCCGCCAATATATTACGAACGATCCAATAGCCAACCGCTTCTTAATTTTCAAACTTTACTAGTGAAGTAGTTAGCACTGTACTGGCATTCCGTAAAAAAAAATTCCCACCTTTCACTAACGAAAATTTTATTTCTTAGTTCAATGATTCCTCATTTTGTAAGATTCTGTCACTGTTTTTTAAATTTAATTGTTCATATATTGCATTAAATTTCTCGCTTTTCTTATTTCTGGGAATTGTAAGTAAGTTTGATTAAAGCTTTCATATAATGAGACAAAATATACATAAAATAATCTCATTTATTTTATTTCGCTTGGCACTGTTTTAAAATAAAGGATAAAACTACTTTTCTTATTTTATTCATTTTTAAAAAAATAATATTCTTTATGGAATTCATGTAAAACAATGAACACTAGAAAATCCATTCTAATGCAAACTTGGATCGATATTATTTTCTTCCTTTTAAAAACTTGTAAGAAATTAAATTCGCTTTATTGGGGATAGTTGCAATAATCACGCTTCAGTCTCGAAAGTTTAGAAACAATTCTTGTGGAAGCTAGCTTACATCTTATAGCACATAGATCAGAGCATAATCAACAGCTTCAGTCAAAAATATTGTAAAATATTTTTGCACAGGATGATCTAGAATGTTAAAGTGGTCTTGTAAATTTGATATTCAACCACAATGCGCTGCACTCAATGGTAAAAGCTATAGCCACCGTCCAGCGACCACTCTACCAGCAACCGACGAAATTTTAACATCAATTTACGTTAAATTTAAGTTTTCAAAAAATAATGACTTGCAAACAATTAGATAATGTAGAAATAAATTTTGAAAATAATGACATCCCTAGTAGCAGAGGCTCAGTGGTATTACAGTGGCTATTTACCGGTCGGTATCATTAATAACTAACTTTTTACCTAATTTTTTGACCGGTCCGTGCCTTGTAACTTACACATGAAACGGTCACTGTTTTTCCTACCGCATATTCTAAACGACACCATCGTCGGCCGCTGATAGAGTGGTCGCTGGACGGCAGCTGCAGCATTTACCATTGAAATTGAAGGAAAGTAAAATCATGCGCAGATTTATTAATAGGTCTACGCGTGCTTGGCGGCCATATTTAAAAATCATTGTATTATTTACCTTTAATCCATCCATCTTTATACATTGCTTAGATGTACAGAAATATATAAAGAAATAACTGATGCGTACTCCTGGCAAAGATGGGGGGCGTTTAAAACGAGCTTTGGAAAAAGCCCAGTCTAATGTTAATATGTAATAAAAATAATAAAGATTTATCTTTTGTGAACATTTTGTTTTTGTGAATAAATTCATAAATATTGAAGTAGATAGTTTAACAAATATTAAAATCAAAAATGCTGTAAAATAGGAACACTTTATCTGAAAATGTAACTGAATTTTTAATCTTATTACAATAATATATTTAATAAACTTGTTACCAAAAATTTGTACCTCATTTCTCTTATCACCTTTAGCTCTGCAAATATTGCGTTTGAAAATTTTCTAGAATATTCTTATTTAAGTCAATTTTTCAGCTGTTAATAGAAAATATCAAACATTAATTAAACTAAGACCATAGAATCAAAGTTGTCTGTGTTCTATATTACAATAGAATCAATATTTTATTTTAATCTATCAAATGTATCTGATTTAGAAAGGTTCTATAATAATTTATACCTATTGTTACAAATATATTGGAACTAATTGAATTAAGTATAATTTTTATTTCTAAAACTGAATCTATGCACACATGTTAAATTATATATCTTATAAAAGCAATAAAATTTAAATTTTTGCAATTAAATTTCCAGTGTAAAATTTGTTAAGAAAACATTATGGAAAATCATAACAATTAACAACCTGCTAATTTATTTTTCCTAAAACTGGAAATTATTTTTAAAAAAATCTTCATAAATATTGTCATTTATTGGATTTTTCATATTAGTGAAGAAATAAAAGCAAATCTCTAAAACTGAAATTATTGAATGTTAATTTTGTGTCCTGCAATGAAAACTTGAAAATACTGAATTGTCTTATAGTGAAAAAATATTAGATATTGGGTAAAATACATTTCATATTGATTTCACTTACATAATTGTACTGTATAAATTATTTATTACATTTTGAGAATTTATTTATAATAATTAAAAAATCCTTCAACACAAGTATTTTTATCTATTAAAACATTTATAAATATATGATTATTTAAAATAAGTTTTCCTTAATATTGTCTGGCTTATTATCAAAAATATACTATTATTAAATTATTTTTAATGATAGTCTATTTTTGATATTTAAGCCGGAAAACAGCATAGGTACACGAGTAGAATACAAAATTGAATGGCATAGTATCATCGATGCACTCACTCCCTTTTCATCGAATCTTAAAAAACTCACCGGGTCATACGCCATAAACTCATCACACCGTGCACTTCAACTGAATGGGTGGGGGCACCGCAGCCGCCCTCCGGCCGAGATGACAAAAGGTACACTGTTCCATGCACTATTGCCGCACAGGGGCTGCAGAGTTTCCATCGGTTAATGTCGTTAACCCATTTACCATCCCACTGTTGAATTGCTACTGGGGATGTGATGTATTGAATATTAATGAAAATCTCTCAGAAAAAAGAAAAAAAAACATTTCCTTAGTAGCAGAGGCTCACTTGTATTACAGTGGCCATTTACCGGTTTTTTTTTTGGTACCTCACTTTACACCGAATTTTTTCAGCGGTCCGTACCCTATAACTTACACATGAAACGGTCACTGTACTTTCTACCGCATACTGTGCACAACACCGTCGTCAGCTACTGATAGAGTGGTCATTGGACGGCGGCTGCCGCATTTACCATTGAGATGTAACAAAAATAAAATCATCCGCAGACTCTTTAATAGGTCTATACAGGCGTGGTGGCTATATTTGAAAACCGTTATGTTATATTTACCTTTTATGTATGTTTATTTAAGATCTTGAATAATAACATTATTTTTAATACAATAAGTACCGTCAATTCTTTCAAATAAGTAAAAAGTATATATCTTTAAAATGTCTATTTCTTTAATTCTATCACATTGTTTTTACGAAGTTAATTTTTATTTTGTGTTCGTATTAAAATTAAGTTAAGCATTGCATCGTAAATTAAGCATTGCAAATAATAATCTATTTTAAATAATATGAATTAATTTTAGTATTAAATTTCCCTTTAGTTTGTTCATTGTTTTTGACGTTGAATCCATAATATTAACAATTTTCGATTATTATGATAATTAAAAACCAGTAGCCACCCTAAAGATCAATGTTGATAATTTCTTTTGTATATTTTCGGTATATGCTACTTTTTAATTGGATTTCTTTTTGTAATTAACATTAATATGTGAAACATGAATAGGTTATAACCTATAGTATTTTCAAATAAATGTAGCTTTATTCCAAAAGAAATTTCTTAAAATATAATCTAATGTAAAAATCCATCTTAGTGATAAAATCCTAATAGATTATATAATATTATATTGTAAGGATTTTCTATAAATTGATAAATCCCTGTAAGAGTAATTTCCAAATTTTAATAAAACTCAAAGTTTATAAACTTTAAGTTTCATTAACCTCATTTTACATTTGAAATTTAATCATGTTCACAAAATAATTAATTTTGATTCAATAATTTCCATGATTTCATAATAAAATTAATTTTATCTTTGGCCTATTTTTAGTGGACTGTTGAAATCAGTCCATGTTGTTGAAATCAATTTTCAGCATAGGTCAATGTACATTTTATATATTAGTTTTTATACTTAAATGAATAATAAAGAATTTTATGTATACATTATAATATATTTATATTTACAAATAAATTCTTCTGTTGAACAGAAAGTAAAAAAAGGTACTTTTCAATTATATATCCTGCTTATATACCTAAGGAAATATCTTCGGTTCAACAGTTAATGGGTTTGAATCCCACCTTGGGTTTGGATAGTGGTTTGGAATCCACTTTAAACTGTATGTCCTAGTCTAATTAGTTTCACGTGCAAAAAATGAAAATAAATGTTTGTATTATTTTTAGTGTTTTCTAAAAATGTAAACCTTTTTAAACACAATAAAAATGGAATATTTAGAACTAATTTATGAGTTTTTCTTTCCCATTACTGGGATTATTGATAGAGTAAAATGGAAAAATACTGTTTATATATATATATATATATATATAAATCAAATTTTTATTTTATTTATTTATTTTGTAAAATCCGTTTTTATAGTTCAATTTTAATGATAATAATTCATTTTTTATTTTATTTTTGTATAATAAACAACAATTATTATAGAGCGAAATATTGTATAATATAGTAGCAAAATAATATAATAAATATTGCAAATATTATTACAGGAAAAAAAATTAAACCATACATTAGTGCCAATGCATACAATGTTCAAATTTTGTATTTCAAACTGGCAAAAAAAATTAAACCATACATTAGTGCCAATGCATACAATGTTCAAATTTTGTATTTCAAACTGGCAGATATTGAAGTATAAATTTATATATTTCTGCAAAAATTATATTTAATGTAAATTTTTACTGTAATATATAGTTTTAAGAGAACTAATCCCAGAAATTTGGCAACGTTTTCACCTTTCTTGGAATTTTCTTGTCGTAATGCAAAGTTTAAAGTAATTTAAAAACATTTTGATAACAAAAAGCATTAGACTCTATATAAAAATATTTAGTTGATTGATAAATAAGCAGTAATATAATGTACGGTTGAGGAACTAAAACTTAAGTTGAATTTAATATTTTTAATATTTCGTAATTATTTTCAGCAGACTGTTTTGACTAATAAAGAGATGGTACAAGCTATAGTGGCGTTATCTGAAGAATGATCACGGAAATAATGACCAATGATTGGTCAAAGCAGTATCATTAAATTGGAGTACAGGTGTTAAGCACCCATTTTCCACCCTTCAGAATGTTATAAATTTGATTACAGGTAAGCATTTTTTTTTTTTTTTTTTACTTTCTAAAAAAACTACTGGTGCAAATAAATTTTCAAAGTAATATAGTGCAATATGAAAATATCATTAAATGCAAATGTAAAAGTTTAACTTATTCAATTTAATCAAAATATTTCAGAATAATAACCATTGTAATCAATCATAAAAAAACAATATTTCATGTTTTTGTTACAATATTTAATTCCATGTTTTATTACATTTTGTTTAATGTATGTAAATTTATATTAGACATTAAAATTAAGAATTTTTTTTTTTTTTTCCTACTTTTTATTTATGCTTTGCCTATATATATTTTTTAATGCGCGGTTTACCATTAAATCAAAATGTTGATTAGAACATATGGATTAACTTTAAAACCTTTTTCTCTTAATTTAAACATTAATTTTAATATTTTAACAACTTTAATTTTTGTTACATTTCCATGTTATGTTTAAAATTATTTTATAACAGAAGCAATTTAATGTTAATAGTATCAATTATAAAAATGTTTGAAATGTTAATCTTACTTTGTTTCTGATATTACTTTATTTAACATTATTTATATGATCAAAATTTATTTATCTGTAGCTTCTACTTGACACCGTGACAGCTGTATGACATATATTGATGTACAGCAATATATGTGGCAGTTGTATCATATACATGGGTATACAGCAATATATAGGGAAATGGTTCATGCGTGGTCCTAACAGAGATAGGGGACGTTTAAAAAGAGATTTGGAAAAAGCCCAGTCTAATGTTTATAACATGTAATAAAAGTAACAAAGCTTTATCTTTTGAGATCATGTTATTTTTGAGATTAAATTCATGCATATTGAAGTAGATAGTTTAGCAAATATTAAAATAAAAAATGAGATGAAATAGGACCACTTTATCTGAAAATGTAACTGAATTTTTAATCTTATTACAATAATATATTTAATATACTTGTTACCAAAAATGTGTAGCTCATATCTTTTATCAACTTTAGCTCTGCAAATATTACGCTTGAAAAGTTTCTAGAATATTCTTATTTAAGTCAATTTTTCAGCTGTTAATAGAAAATATCAAACATTAATTAAACTAAGACCATAGAATCAAAGTTGTCTGTGTTCTATATTAAAATAGAATCAATATTTTATTTTAAATCTATCAAATGTATCTAATTTAGAAAGGTTCTATAATAATTTATACCTATTGTTACAAATATATTGGAACTAAGTGAATTATGTATGATTTTAATTTTTAAAACTGAATTTATGAGGGCATGTTTAAATATATATCAAAGCAATAATAAGAAATTTTCAGATTTTTGCAATTAAATTTCCATTGTAAACATTTTTAAGAAAACATTTGGAAAATCATAACAATTAACAATCTGCTAATTTACTTTTTTCAAATCGAAAACTATTTTTAAATAAATCTTAATGAGTATAATCTCAAATAAAATTTATTGGAGTTTTCCTATTAGTAAAAGTATAACAATAATAAAAATAAAAATAATAAAAGCAAATCTCTAAAACTGAAATTATTGAATGTTAATTTTATGTCCTTCAAAAAAAACTTGAAAATACTGAAATGACCAAAAATGAAAAAATATTATATGATGGTTAAAATACATTTCATATTAATTTCACTTATATAATTGAACTATATGAATTTTTTTATTACATTTTGAATTGATTTATAAGTATTAAAAAAATCCTTCATCACAAGTATTTTTATTTATGAAAAAACTTACAATTAAATGCATATTTAAAATGGGTTTTCTTTAATATGGGTTATCAATAAAAATATACTATCATTAAACTATTTTAAACGGTAGTATATTTTTGGTATTTAAGTTGTAAACTACAGCATTGCTATACGAGTAGAATACAAAATTACATGTGATAATATCATAGCTGCTCTTACTCCCTTTTCATCGAATCTTTAAAAACTCACCGGGTAATATGCCATAAACTCATCACACCGTGCGCTTCAACTAAATGGGTGACAATACCACAGCCGCTCTCTGGCAGAGGTGACAAATAGTGTACTGTTCCATGCACTATTGCCGGACAGGGACAGCTGAGTTTCCATCGGTTCAAGTCGTTAACCCAATCACCACCGCAATGTTGAATTGCTACAAGAGTTTATTTATCAAAACTCATTTCAGCAATACAAATACAAACAAAAGAAATTTCATTTTAAAGAAAGTTAAAAGTGTTTTGGTGGTATTTATTACTATAATACTTATTTTTATTTTCCCCTGCAGTAAATCAATGTTGTTGCTTTTCTTATGGCTCCTTCTGTTAAAAATGGAACGTATCTTGTTTCTACGGCAACAGACATACACAGACAAATTATAGGGAGTTATTCTCATGATAGACAGACAGTAATAATAAACAGATGGTACAATGTTTTTCTTAAACTATGAATTTGCCAATAGAGAACTTCTCTTTTCTTATAACAGTTGTTCAATACTATATAATTTCATGGTGATATCTAATAACTGAAACATTTAGGAAATATTAATACATAAGTTTAAATATTGGCATTTATTTCAGCACTTCCCTTCTGACTGTGTTGATATTCGGCAAACTGTCAGAAGGACTTTTCCTTCATATATTTCTTTGTTTCTGAGGTATTAGTGTTCATGCTTTACAATATTTGCATAGTCTCAAACACAAAGTTTCAAATACATTTATTAACTTTTTAATAGGTATATGAAATTGATAATTTTTGAGTAATTTAAGTCTTATATTTTGCAGAATCTTTTCTCTGTCAGCTATTTGTGGAACTTTTCTCTAAAAAATATCTCTTTTAGGTCCAACTTCTTTTCTCACAGTTTTATAAAGTCTTTCAACTTAATCACAGCAACACCATAACTGCTCGTTGGTTATCAAAAAATGCAAACTCTTCTGCTCTCAGTATGATGTTCTCTCATTGTAGTACAGCAATAATTTCATTGTTCAAATTAAGATTTTAAGATTCCTTTTATAACTTCCCATAAATTTTCCGAAAACAACATTCTGAATCCACTTTCATGATTGTTAACTAGTGGGCAATTTATAAACGGATATTTATATTGTGTTTAAATGTATGTGGTCTGTCTAAAATTGCACATTTCCATTTGACCTGAGAAGCAAAACAACAAACGTAAGGTGGTTCAAATTCATCAACTCTCTATATCGATATCAAAAATATATTATATTCATCAAATATATATTTTCTAAAAGTCCTTTAGTTCCTTGTGCAATACTTAAATATTATTCGGTAATAAGGGATAAAATACATCAAGAAATTGAAGGACACATTCTTCTATTTTCCTTCAGCGTTAATGTATTGTTTAATGTGAATGGTCACCCTTCATTCTGGTTAAAATATTCTCTTTTCATCAATATGTCTTCTAAATTTGGATTTCAAAGGCTTGAAAGATCTTTTTCTTTTTATATAGAACTATGTGCACATTAAAATATTTCGATATGGACAGATTATCAAAAAATAAAAGCTTTGCAGAATTCGTTTTACAAGTAAACCAAACGCAATCTTTAACATCCATAATAATTCCTAAAAAAACACTGTCTTAAGATTTAGGTTAGATTTAAATAGAAAAATTAAATTTAATGAGAAAACTTCTACATTGATTTCGGTAAATAATTTGGCTATAAACTGTTTTAAAGTATATTTTTTCCTCAGTTAAATTTTTAGTAGTATAATGTCACCGTTATTGCTTGCACAAAACCACAAGTTGATTCCAGACTTTGACAATCAATTAGTTGTGATTGGAGGATGATGTGGGAACAGCAAACATGATTCGTGAAGGGCCATTAAGTCCTTCATGAAAAATATAATTCCTGAAATTAAATTGGAATCAAATGGTGAGTGAGCTCTAGCCTTCAGTTCAACAGTTCGTGGGTTCGAATCCCACCTTGGGCATGGATATTTGTAGTGGTTCGGAATCCACTTTAAACCGTAGGTCCTGGTCTGATTAGCCTTTGTGTGCAAGAAATGACCGTTGAGGGACAAACAAACCAACCTGGTGAGTGGGCCTGGTGTATTCGAAGAATTTATTCACTTTTCAGAATGACCTTAGAGGATGGTTCTAGAGGTTACTGGAGTTCCAGATGTCGGGGGAAAGCTTGTATATAAAGAACAGTCATATGTAGGGCAAAAAAGAACTTTAACATACATTTGGTCTCTCTGATACTTCTCTCATAAGAGTCACGGAGCGAACAAGTCTAAGCAACCGAAGGAGATGAGTGAGCGGCCTTTAGATCTAGACCACAGAGACTGACGTTAGATTTCGAGCTTGAACACCCGGAGGCTCCAGTACTCTCCGGATAGGGTCATGGAGATAACAGAGTGATTTTCCGAGACTGTTTCCCGAGTGCGGAATTTAGTAGTCTAGTTTTTAGCACCAGAGAGAAATTTTTACCCGACCAAAAGTGCAGCGAATGTTTCACAATTTGAGGAATTCATCAGTTTTTCTGGAGTCTACAATTTCTGAAATGTCAGCGTAAATTATCCTGTAAATTTGGTAAAAAATATTTAGTCAAGAATATTAAACTACGTGAGCCTTATTCCATTGTGGTCTTCTCTACCTATAGTTCAGTCTATCCAGACTGAGACCACTACAGTAGGGATGATTCTATTAGATTTTGGCCCCACATCCTTAAAAAATTGAACATTAACACACTATTTACAAATTGTCTTGTTTCAATATTACCACGTAATAGTGATAGATTCGTAATGAATTTCGTCGAATACTGCAATAAATTTTGTAGATATGAAGAAAATATGCATCCCAGCAGAATTTGTAAGAAACTCTTTCCTTTTAACTGGAGAATAACTGGAGCACCTTACTTTAGTGACCTCAAAAGTTTCGCATTCATAGTAATTGATAGGCTTCGGTTCAATTTGATAACTATCCTTATCTCTTTTATAGATCTTAAGCTTTCTGTTAAATGAAGAATTCAGCTTTTTGGTGTGAAAATGTCGCAGGCGAGTTACTTCTTTGTTTTAAATATGCATTTACTTTCTTCTGTGTCTTTTGTTACAGTTTCTCAAATTATAAATGGCATCTGTATTTCCAACAAATCACATTTCAACCCAGATATCGAAAAAATATTTACAACAGGGATTGCTTCTTTTCTTTACGTAATCTACAGTTATTAAATTCTATGAATTGGGAATCTTTAATACTGACTATTAATCTTAAAATAAAATTTTTATTTCAAAATAAAAAAAATTTTATGTAGTAGATCATAATTTCTTAATTTTGAGAATATAGCTTACGAAATCCTTAAATTAGAATGTTTTTTATACGTTCATAATTCTTAAACCTATCTTTGGTTTCTCTTTCAAATTTGGTGTTTAGTTAATTATATGTTTTAAAGTATGTATATTAATGTTTAGTTAATTATATGTATTATATAATTATATGTATGTCACACATATAATTATTTCTATAATTATATGTGTGACATACATGTTATCATGAATCCATATAATCAGTATCTAGTGTTCAAATAAAACAAGAAATAATTTTTTAATATTAAACATTGGAAAAATTTTCTTGAAATACACTTTCAGTGTTGCTTCCGATAAAAAGATAGAGATTTTTATAGGCATGTAAACTTAAAAAAAAAATAAATAATAATTAGGATTCTTACGGAAAATGTAAATAAGTTATATCTAACAAGCTTACATTAGTGAAATCTCTCTAAATTAGTGATTCCTAAATCAAAAGATATAACATCAACAAACATTATGTGGTGAATAATTTGAAACTAAAATGAAAAACTCTAATATATAAAAATGGAATTGACCAGTATAATATTTGAAAATTTTTATCAGAAAAATGTCAATCTTCTTTTACACGTGCACAAGATTTTCAGCGCAAAATAATAATATAGCTTTACAAATCTTGAGCAAAGAATACAGCTTTTAAAAAGTCACGACTGTCGGAAACAATTAAAAGAATATGACTTTTAGAAGGAACTAAACTATGTAAACTTATTAATATGGAAATATAAAAGGAAGATTTTCTTTTGTAGCAAGTTTTTCCATTTGTGTGTTCCCTCTTCTTTTTTTCCAACTTTTTTCTTCACTAACAATTTTTACCCACTTTCAAATTCATTTAAGTAAGAAGTTTTTCGTTTGTAGCAAGTTTTTCCTGCTATTTCCTCTACTTTTATCTGCTTTTTTTTCCACCAACAGTTCTTTTCCACTTCCCCATTTGAATCTCGCCAGGTTTAGTGGTCAACATGACAATAATTATTATGTTTAAATAAATTTTTCTAATGAAATTAAAATTTCTATCAAAATTAAATCGATATTTTCTGGGAAATTTTGTTTGTCTTAGCGAGTATTTAACGCCCCTCTCCAAATGGTGCATGGAGTATGACGGACCCCTTGTCTCTTCTCACTAAGAAATTGCATTTTTTGTGAGCAAAATGATACTCTAATAGTGTCATTTAGCTATTGAAATATAATATTCAAGTTTGAATTTTCAATATAAAATAATATGTAACAGTTTAAGTAAAAGGTATTTGAATATTTGAACAATGTTCATTATTGTTCAAAATGAGTGCACTATTCATTAAAATAATATTCACATAATTTGTAAATATGTTCTTAAATCATTTCTATTTTTTTAATATTTATTATTATAATTAGAAGAGGAAAATAAATCTATTTTTAATATTTAGGATATTTTATGTTAAGTTTTATAAAAATGAGGATTACAGAGAATAGAAAGAATTGGATCTATTTCTGTGAATTTATAAAAAGATATATATAAAAATTGAAGCAAAAAATATTAAAAGATGTAAGTAATGTATTTTCAAGAGCAATGTTTTTCAGAAAAAATATGCATTTTTCATAAGAATTTTATGTGAAAAGTATAATGTTAAAATTAATTTGTGACGAACTGGAAGGTATGGGTCATTTGAAGAAAATTACTTGCAATTTCTTGTAATAAACTGATATTTTATAATGAAATATACGTTATATCTAAAATATAATCATTAAACTAACAATCCGGATACGTAAAATAAATTTATATATTTATTAAATAAATTAGATCTTGGCAAAATTTTCTTATTTTAGTATTTCTCATTTTTATTCATGTTTTTTCTACAGAATAGCAACGTATAGGCCTTGATTTAACTGGGATCCTCTGAATAGATAAGTATGTTTTACTGAAATAAAATTAGAGGTTAAAAGGAAAATGTATTTATAAATAAACACACAGAAATTGGGAGCTTCTGCTACTTTTTACATTTTGCTTTGTTAAACTACACAGTGTAGTTTAACAAAGCAAAAATGTGATTTAATTTTAAATTTAATTGAATCAAAATATTGCATTTTTAATTATATTGTAAAAGTATTACATATAATTAAAAATGCAATATTTTGATTGACATGCACAGACTAAACTCTAGGTTATGACATGCACAGTTATAAAATTAAAATTTTATTGTTTACTACTTATAGTTTCAAACTAATTGCCGCTATATTTTTATATTTCCAAATTTATTATTATTGATAACGATCATTAATTCATGTTTTTAAAATTAACTGCTGATAAAAATTAATTTCTTTTTTTATTTGCTAACTACTTTAATTCTGTATTATTCAAACTTCATTATTCGCCAATAATTTGCAATTGTAGTTTGAAAAAATATGATAAACATTTATATTAATTTCTCATTAAAGAATGTAAAGTTATATATTTTAACAATGGTAATTATTTCATTTACGTAAGATGCAACAAAACAATTTTAAGTAAAAAATGCATTTTATGTAAATAAATATTGTCAAAGCATTCATGTAGAGTATCTAAGATGTTCTCCCATGGAAAAATGTTGCCGTTGCGTCGGGGCAGGTAAGACTTGTGACATAACGGAAATACAGATCACATACTAAAGCTGTCACTAGCCTTAGAACGGTCACTATCGAGATACGAAGATTCAGAGAAAGGGCAATAGAACCTGCCCTCACTGTATCAGTTGCGATAATATTCCGCTAACACAAAAACACATTTTTGACTGTCCCTCCATTTCAAGGTCTTTGGCTCAGCTTGGGGAAGCCCCCTCGACATCGAAAAGAGTCTAATCTCCGAAAACACCAAAAAGATAGTCAGCTGCGTTCTGCACACTCCTGGTCATCTTTAGCTCTCCCCATGAACACGACACCAACCAACCATTAAAGAAGCGCTTGTTTTTAGTTTTATAAATTAAGGTGTGAGTTACACAAAATATAGAGAAAATGATACAAAGTAGACAGTTTGACTTGGTAGCCTAATACTGAGAGTTATTCTAGATTCGATATACAGTTGAACTAAAATTATCCGAATTCCGTTCATCCAAATCTCTGATTATCCAAACCTTTTTCAGAATTTCAAAAAGGAAGAAAAAAATATTAGACTGAAGAAGAGAAGGAAAATGAGAAAAAGCAAAAGCTCATGAAAAAAAGGAGAAGAAGAGTATGCTGCATCACTTGAGCAATTTAGAAACATTCTTTGGAAAATTCCTGGCTGTTCTAAAATTAGTGCTTAAGATAAAAGAGAATGGATTATGAATTCGATCCAAGATTTTAAATTACCAATAATGGTAAATTTATTTAAAGTGTTGAGAAAGAAGATGACTTCAATGTCCAAGTTGAAGCAGACACTGAACTATCAGCTAATGAAGCATTTGCTTGCTTTGAAAAGGTAAACCATTAGCTCGAGTGCGACCAAGTGCAAATTCTCACCGCCACGCGGATGCGTGACGTATGCGCGACCTGGCTATTTGAAAACGTATGAAGGCGTCACCACCTTATTGTGATCGAGATTTTCAGCAAGCAATGACTTTCATAATATTTTCAAAAGCAAAAAGCAGGATTTTGACCACATGAGTTGTCTCTCTAGAGCACCTATGGTATCAGTATTCTCAGCCATGAGGCTTACTGGCTCACCGTTTTAAAAGATAGGAACACAAATTACTATCACCCACTTTTGAAGTGATTAAAATTTCTAAAGGCTTCAAAAATTTTCAGACTTATGCCAAATGTTTCGCTGAACAAGTTACTCCAGAACAAATCCTTCAGTGCTCGGGGCTATCCAAACAAGATTTATATGACGGTCTTTTGATGGGGCTAGATTTTTTGGCAGTGTTTAACGTTATGAAACTGGTTAAAGGGGATGCAACATTACTGCTGGCCAAAGGCGATATGCAACAACAACATGATTTTCACTTACAGCACTGTATATGAATACTGTATAAAAATATTGTACTTGTAAGTACCTTAATATATAGAAGTGTTGTCTTTTCATTTAATTGATAAAAAATTATTTTTCTTTAAAAATATTTTTTGTCCCCTTTTCAACGTACAAAAATTAAAATTTATTCTATTTTTCAAAAAAAAAAAAAAAAAAAAAAAACGAAATTTTTATTATTCAAATGGGGTCCAGTCCCAATTGATTTGGATGATTGGAGTTCCACTATAACAATAATATAAACCAACCCATGAAATACCAAACTATATACAAAAATTTCCTTCATTATAAGACCAAGATTGGCTCCCAATGTGGGATCAAAATTATAGAATGGCCGATATAGAACACTTTTAAACGGATATCAGTTTAAGATTAGTTTATTCATAAGATAATTATTTGAAATAAATAATTTGACATAATAATATTATTATAATATTTGATTATTGGTGGAGGGAACAATTTTTTCAAAAGAGCCAATTATATTTTAACTCATATAATTTGATTAGCATTAACTACAAATTCAATATATCACAGTACTATTTAAAATGACTAAAATTGGAGAATGTTTTTATTATATCAAAATAAAAAAAAATAAAAACATTGTAAATTGATTTTTATGAATAGTTTATGACATTCTTAGTTTTTCAGAATGCAGTTTCAAATAAAATAATATAATCCTAGTGATTAAAAAGCATCTCTTTTGATTTTTCTGTTATAAACCATGACATCTTCATAAATAAAATACGCTTTAAAAAATGGGAGCAAACATGAAATAAATCTTATAATAATGCAGATACACTCTTTAAAATTGCAAGGCTTCTAACTGTTATGATTAAATGGATTTTTATGCATGCAGTAGTATTTTTTCTTTTGTCTGTTTAATGTTATAATATAAAATATATTATTTCGTTTAAAAAAAAAATCTATTCTTCTAAAGATTTATCTCAGCACATTTATTTACTTATGAAATATAAAAACGTTTTGATTTGAAGCTAAATTTTTTTATATGGTAATTATTTTCAATCAATACTTCAATCCACTTAAGTAAAATAAAATAGACGTTTGCTTTGAAATTTAAATGAATTTATTATCGCGTTTCTGTAACTTTAGATAATATTTTTATTCATAGATGGCAGCTGTATAGTTTCAAAATTACATTATAGATATTTTTATACATTGTATGTATATATAATTTTTTATATTTTTATTTAATCTATATATATATATATATATATATATATATATATATATATAATTTTTTTAAAAACTTAAATGGAAATTCGGAAGTAAAAACATTTTGTAGGTATTTCTTTTCATCTCATGTAAAACATCGTTCTATACAATTAGGATTTCTAGTTCTTTTAAATCTTTTTTTATCTTTTATTGTAAAAAAAAAAGACTAAATTTTTGTTTTTAAAAATGCTTATTTCTTTAATTCTTCAATTTAAAAAAAAATGGAGTTTATATTGAGTATATTGATAGAATTAATTTTTCAGACTTTATTATTTTCCTTCAAAAAGAGCGTAATTTATATGAATTACTAAAAATATTCTATCATATTTAATTTAGAAAAATTTCGTTTGTTAAATTTTATTGCTTGTAAATATCAGGAAAATTTAGTATTCTGCAACATCAATATAAATAATGCCCTCTATTGAAAATGATTATTATATATACAGGTTTTATAATATTATATTAAAGAGGAAAGTATGGACAGGGAAATATTCATGTAGTACTTGAAATTTGTGTCTTCCAATTCAAAGGTGTTCCAGGCAATGCCACAAGTGAAATAATTCAACGAGTTAATTTGTTGTTTCTATATTATACTTAATATATTTGATTATTATAAGGTATATTTGATCAAACATACCTTTATATACAATTTTATCTATATTGCTAACATAGATTTGTACTTAAAGAACCTTTTTAAACATTTTTTTGCTTAAAAATTGCGCCATTGTTGTAAACAAAAATATTAATACTTTTTACGAGGATTTGGTTTTATTATGTTTTCATAAAAATTGAATACTTTCTGTGTGAATTCTTTAAGAAAAAACATTTAGAATATTAAACAAATATTAAAAGTTTTGAATTGAAGTGACATTTCAAAATTATTTTAATCATAACATAATTAAGTCACTTTAAAAAATGTTTTTTTTTTTAACAATAATGTATACATAACATAAGCCGTTGAAATGAAAATTTTACTTTTTGTCTTCAAATAAAACTAAAATTGGTGGGATTTTATGATTCAATAAGAAAATAATGGAGATATTTTATCATATCATGTAGGCTATTTTCGGAAAAAATGTAGGCCTGAAATATTGACAATAGCTCTAATGTTTACAGCGATCAAATATTTTTTTTTTTTGGCAATTTCTTTCCTTTCCTTTTTTGTTTAAAATGAACAGGGTTTTTTTAAAGAAACTATCTTTCACCCTTCCATCCTTGTTTATTTTATTTTTTTACTATTTTTATTTTTTGTTATTAGAACTAAAGGAAATTACAGTTGTTACACATTGCAATAAGATTTCAGATGTTTAATTCACAGAATGTAAATAACCATTGTTGTTGCCCCAGAATGCTTCCCTGTGCCTTGCCTTGAGTTGATCTTTACAAGTTAGATAGCAGCAGCCATGTGGAGTCTTCGTGATATTGAAACAGAGACCATGCAGAAAACCCCAATACTTGGCTTACCAACCCAGGAGGTAACATTTCACTTGGAGGATATTGCCCCACAATGTAAATGACCGTGGTAGTCTAGTTGGGGCATCAGCCTTCCGTGTTGAAGGGCAGAGTTAGATTCCCAATGATGCCAAAGACCCCCACCCCCCGAATACATGTGATATACGTGCTCGATAATTCGGTGGAATCGAAAGTTCTATGATGGGTCGTTGAGCAGTTATCATGGGTGTATTAATCTGGAGAAAATTTCTTCCCCCTTCAGATCAATGTCAAAATTGAGAGAGTATTTTCTGGTGGTACCATCTATCAGCGGAGGCTTAGAGCAAAGTAGTGCTTTCAACTTCATGGATCTATGGTTAAGCGAAAGACGCAACCTAATGACTGAAATTCGCATAGCCAATGGAATAGCGAGCTTGACTTGTCCAAGTGTCACAAGTAACAACAACATAAAATGAGGAGCTTTACAAAATCTAAATTGTAAACAGTTGTAATTTGTATTTTACAAGCATTGGAAATGCAGTCGTATTATAAAGACACTGAGACTATAAACGAGTAAATCTACATTTCTGAAGCATTCAAGTAATTTTTTTAATTCATCAAATAAAATAATTTATGGTGATGACTGTGTCAAGTTAGAAGGTAATGACACTGAAAATTAATCATGTTACGCTTTACTAAGTTATGGATCAAAATATAAATTTGGCATATAGTCAAATGGTGAGGTAAATAGTGAAAACTGCGATAAACAGATCAAATATTATAAAAATTTAAAAAAAAAAAATGTGTATGTTAACAATGCAAGGGCATTCAACGTTTCTTATTACTTAGTACTTTTCCATTATTAATAGAGTAAAAATCTTAACAAGTGAGAATCATTGCTTGGCTTTGTGAAGCATAACATCATCAAATTACATAAAATACAGATAACTTTATGAGGTGACAGACGTACCCTTTTTTAAAATTACTGCAATATTTTTTTTTCATTTTTTATACATGAAAATATGTGAAGCTAAATGTTTTTTGTAAATATTTTTTAGGAATCAACTCATTATTTGTTATTGTGCCTTATATGCAAATAAAGTAAAAAATAAATAAACATATACTCACGGAAAATAATAAATGAAATAAAGGGAATGTTCAAAATTTATAAGCTATTAAATATTTTCTACAGCATAATAAATTATTAATGCAATAATTGACAAACTAAAAAAATACCGTATTAGAAAATGGATACTTTATACAATATATATATTTTATCATTAGTAAGATCACAAACTTAGAAAAAAGTCATTTTAAGTGACTAACTGCAAATATGCTTTACTTTTTTTAAAGTTTCAGTAAATTTTAATGGGATATAATTATGTAATTTTAATATAAATGAAATTATTATTTTTAATTTAATAAAATATTGGAAACTATTATATAATAATATATTTAAAATATGTTTTCTGCATAATCATTTAATATAATAGTTGAAATTAGTCAGTGAAATTTAAGATGAATTATTTGATTTATTAAACTTGTTTGATTAATATAAATATATTATATAACTAAATTAATTTATGTGAAATATGTATGTTTGTAATGTATGTAAGATGATGTATTTTATAAAAACATTAATTTCCATTACTCTTCAAATATTATTTTGAATCGACTTTAGCCCAAATAAGAGTGATTAAAAGAATTTTGATGAAATTTCGAACCTTTCTAAAATAACATAAAAGTTTTTGAATTCTTAAATGTAAAGTGCTTACAAAAAAATAATCTTAATGTCCATGGGAAAAAATATGTTTACTTAAACATATAAGACAAATATCAAGGTAACTTATAACTAACTTTTTATAAATAAATTTTTATAACTCAAGTTTTTGAATAATTTATTAATATTTGTTTTTCTAAGATCAAAATTGAAAGTTGCTTAATTCAAAATTCATTAACTTGATCCTCATTAATGTCTTTATAAAATTAGAAATAAGAGCCCTCTAAATATAAATTTCTAAATTAATTCAGTGATCAAAAAAGTATTTTGGTTATGTACTAATTATTTAAATAAAAAATTCAGAAAATATGAATCTGAACAATGAAAGATTTGCAGGATGAAGGAGAGTTTCAAATTATTGTCTATTAGAGTTTTGTTTTCCTGGAAAAAAGAATATATTTCGTCATAATATTCATTCTTGCTCATCTCAAATGAAACGATAAAGAAAATATGAAAGTGGTGGGAGAGATTTACTGTGTGAAAGTTACCAACAGTATTGTTAGGATTCGTCCTTTGGCTTAGCTCTTATTACTTTGGCCTCTCTTTGAACTTCTAAATCTAGTTCAACTATCGCTATGTGGATGACATATACTAAATGGATGAGTGAAAGTGAGATCAAAAGAACATGACTTCATAGTTGAATATTCATTCCACTCTAAGACACATGACGTTAGTTCAACAAGATAGATGAAAGACAATGGTTTAGATAGTGATAGAATACAATGCCAGTTCACATAAAATATATGATTCAATGAAACATATAGTTCAATTCTGTCAATGTCTGCCACCAATCTTGTTTTAGCAGGTACAACAACCAACGGCGCCCTGTTTCGTTATGATTCTTGAATGTCCAATATCATGTTATTTGCTACTAGTCTCACCGTTATTCATTCACTTGGCACATAAGTATGCCTTCAAAAACGGTAGCTGATAAAAACTATAGTTGATGAGTCATGTAGTTTCTAAAATTCTCATTCAGAATCTTCGGACCATGATACTTTGCCCACCGTCAAATTAGCTAAGATCAACAACCTTTATCCAGACACAAATATATATTCACAGAATGATTGCGTCAAATTTTATGCAAAAGACTGTGTAACGTTCCCGTTGGATCAAATTTTCATTCCTATGTTGCCCTAATCGATTTAGTATCAAAATAAGAGTTATCCATAATATTTTCACATTTCATTGTATATTTTTCCATAGCAGAAGAATGTCCACTTACACTGGTGTTCAAAACTTAAACAGCAATTTTTTTTCCATAATTTTACGAAAAACCATTTGAGAAGCATAAAATTCAGAAATGAGAAAGAGCAATTTTACTTAAACGATGATGAAAAATAATTTTGCAAAAAATGAATGCAATGCATATAATATAAAATCAAACAAAAAAGGCTTTATACAACTCATAGTATTGTTACTCATGATTGTCAGTCTATGTGGAACTTTTCATTTAATCGACGGCAAATTTGTAGTCATTCGTTTTGATGGTCAAGAAATGAAAATACTCGACAATGGATATTATTGAAATAGGTAAGCGTGTTTATAGTAAGGAATAGTCTCACGGAATTTCTCCAAGTGGTTGGAAACCTATTGATAGGACAAAGATATTATGTTTCAATACTTATTGCCTGTATTCCGAAAAATGAACATGCCAATGCCTTTGGGTGCTAGCTGCGTAGAGATAAAAGGAGACTGATCTAAAAAATTATCCTTTCTAGAATAACGATTCAGAATATCAGTAACACAGCAACAAGCAAATATTCTTTAGTATGGCACATGCTCTGTCCTTATTTCCCATCATCTTTCCATACTCACCATAAGATTGTCCAACAGTTCTTGATATAAGAGTGTTCATTAACCAATCTGTCTCTGTTTCAGAAATTGGGAGTGTTCCCTGGAAGATACAACTATGCTGCAAGAAGCACCTTTTCAAAGCAACCCACTCATGTTTCATTAGATTTAAATCAGGGGAGTACAATGGCCGATTAACTTGAGTAATATCTTCCCTTTCCAGAATTTTCAGAGTTGCAGGAGTCTAGTGCAGTCGTGCAATTTCCTCAATAAAAACGAATTTTTCTCCAAGGGCACCTTGAAAGAGACGCATATGGAAAGGGATGAACTCCTTAAAATACTAGTTACAGAGCATCTATTGAGAACGTAGAGCTTTGTCCTCCCATTCTGCCTATTGGTTTCTTAGACCAACATAATGGTTTCTTTCAGTGATATTACTGGGATGAAATCGTATTCCAATTTTACTTCAAATCAAATAGGATTTAGAATCGCTTATGGCACTGAAATGACTTTCACCCATAAAAAGAGCACGATTTAATTGATGGGTTGTTTAGTTTTTGTTTTCTCTTTGCACATCTCTAAACAGTGGCACCGATGGACAACTTTCAAAGAGATGTAGCTTTTAGAACGGTGGTTGAATATGCCATTTTTGTAAACATTTCTAGACACAATAAATCGTGATACTTGTCAACCTGTTGCTTTACACAGTTGGTGAATAGTGGTGCTTGCTCACAAGTTTTGGGTTCTTTTCATCTGCAGGATGATATCTCGGTCACTCACTGCAATTATTTTGCTCGTTTACCCACTACTAATCTTTCGAACACCTATGGTTTAGAGAGCGCGAAACTACACTTTCGTTGATTTCGAATTCTTTAGCTGCACTGGTCACACAATGTTTCCTCTCCAACTTTTTGATTCTTTTGATACGTGTGAATCTATCTAGGTAAATTCTTCTAGCCATATTTCACGAAAAATTTCATTTAGTACTTGTAGTGAATGTCTAATTTTATCTAATCATCTTTTATATTAGTGTTGAACAGGGGCGTGTATTGTAAGTGTTTTGTATATACTCATGTCGCCAATGGTGCTTTATTCCTGACATCTGTGTACATACGATCTTTCGACTGCATTGGGTGTTCATTGTTCTCATCAGTAAAACCTATTTTCTGCAATTTCAGGGCTATCTACTCAAAATTTATAATGCTACTTGTATTCAGCCCATGAGTGTACACGTTATACCTTTATTGATACCAATTGAAATAAGTTATTTAGGTCAGTAAGTTCAATTATAAGCATCATTTTACTATCTTCAATGAAAATATTAACTAGACTGAGAGAAAGAAGGAATTTTTTTTTTCATTTCAGAATTAACCTATGTTTTTGTTAATTTAATGTAATGATGCGAACATTTATATAGAAAAAATGTATTAAATATTCAAATATATTTAACATAAATATTGTTCATAAAAATTTTTTAAATTAATAATTATTTTAAGTGATTCCTAGAAATATATATTTCAGAATTAGCTTTTTGTTTTATTTGAAACGTTTTAATCCCTTGTACATTACAGTTAAAGTGACTAGAGGAAGTTAATTAATTATTGAATAAAATTCTCTTAGATGTGCTCTTAATAGCTTATTAAAACACACTTGTTGCTGACTGAGAATTCAATTTAATCTTTCCTTCCGGTTATTCAGGAATTCTTACTTCCGGTTTTGCGGTAGTATTTCCCATAGTAAAAGGGGAGAAATCTTTTACTCATACTACTTACATTTATTTTCAACAGGGTCATCAGCATGATAAAAAACAAAACTTTGAAACTGCAACATAAGTATATTCATTTGTTATAAGTATATGTACAAAATTAAAAAAATTCTGAAAATAATTTATATTATTAAAACGTTACTTCCACGCATTAACGAAAGTTATGCGTGTAATTTTTATATTTGTGCAGTATGCATAATCATTTATCTCTACATACTATAAAATTATTTTGCGAATAGAAAATTTACGATTAATTTCCTTTATATACAGACTTCTGTCGAATATCTTGATATAAATGATTAAAATTTAAATATTTTAAAAAAAAACTTAATTACTTGTAAACTAGTATTTTTAATTATGTATATAAAGGTAATAAAGCTAAATACTCTAAGGAGAAATAAAATGAAATAAAACTAAAAGTATTTAAAATATTATTAAAATTCAGAGATAAAAATAAATTTAACACGATTTGTAAGTAAATAACTATCCAGGAAAGAAATTAATTTAAACAAAATTAATATTTGAGTTGGAATAAAAATTAAATAACTCCAACTCCACTAATAATTTTTTAAGTATAAAAGTATATATATATATATATATATATATATATATATATATATATATATATATATATATATATATATATACATATATATATATATATATATATATATATATATATATATATATATATATATATATATATATATATATATATATATATTACGGATGACCAAATGTATCCTAAAGCAATTAACTATAAAAGATTTGTCATTTATTACTGTTCTTTAAGAAAAAAGTAAAATGTTAGAAGAATGATGGTCTGCTAATAAGAGACATTGACATCGCATCGTCTTGTCTCGCCAATTGTGTCCATGTACCAAGTTGTGCTTGCTAAAGTGTATTTGCAGTTAAATTGGGAACAGGAAGAAGAGACTACTGAAAATATCATTATTTTAATGGAAATAAAATGGCTTAGGTTGTTTGGTCACTTCAAGGATAATCACAAAGCAGCCCCAATCTGATTAAAATTGCAGAATATGTCTTCTACTTACCTGTGTCTCAGCACCAGTAGAGAGTATTTTCTTTAACTGGCAACGCATGGATTGATTATAGAAGTTTGAAGAAAGAATCTACGTTTAAAGGTATATCCTATTGATGCCGTATATAATTAATAATGCATTGACTTTTGAGAAGTTTTTTTTATGATAAAAATCGAAAAAACTCTCTAAAAATGTCCTAGGCAATTATAAGTGGATGTAAATATTGCTCAAACTTTTATTCCTCATTCAAACTAACTCATAAATATTAACATAAGAAAAAGATATTTAAATTTATATGCTTGTCTTATTTGACAGTTTAAATTAAATTTCTAAACCAGGAGGATATTTCATCTGGTGTAATTCAACAAGATTTATAACATTAGATCTAACGTAATAGGGCTTAAATCGATTCACATGATAAATTGTTAAGGATTTCTCTTTCTTATTACGTAAAGTAACTTATTTACTATTAAATATACTTATTCCTGGGCCATGCCATCAACCGCTAATTTATTTACAAAAAAGGTACCAAACAAAATTTTGGCTTTTTTTTTTTCTAAATTTTCATTTAACACTGTTCCTATGCTAGAAAATTTTTCTTCTTTTCTTGACACACTTCCATTTCTTTCTCCACTTTTTCAAGGCTGAATCAAATTCACTCGTGAGTTATAATTCGTAAAGCAAACAAAGTTGCATGAATATGCGATTCCCAATTTGGGAAAGATTCTGAACATAATACTCTAAATCATAAGATTCCAAAAGTTGTCTATGTGGACCCCCAGGAGTCCATAGAAGATCACACGGGGTCCACGTAGACGTGAAAAGAAATCAGGGGCTCACAAGTTGTAAGGGGGGGGTCCACGAAAAAGTTTCTGGTTATTTTCATAATAAAAAACAAAAATTTTGGCTAGGATTTACCTATCAACGTAGGTAAGTAGCATCATTCACTAGGTAGGTCCTCAAAAGAATCCGAGACCCAGTTCAAACACAGAATTGAATAGCATAATAGAACAAGTGTACACCACATGTCGAGACTTGCAAAGTGCCACCCGTACGCCCACTCGTCAGAGATGCTTATTTAGAAAAATGCGACTTGCGCTGTGCTTGCAATCTACATTAGTATAAATTCGAATGCCAAAAACGAAACTTTACGCATTTGTTTCCGGGATTTTGAGCATAAAAGTGTGTCTGTGAGTGAATCGGTGTCAGTGTTTGCAGTGCCGGAAAAAGAAAGTATCTGCCTATTAGTTATGCAAATTGTTATTGTATATTGTAATTTATCAATCATATTATATTTGTTTTACTATTTGAGTGTAGTAGGTAGTTATGAGTAAATATTAAATACTAAAGATTATTCAAAACTTCTATGAAGGAAAAAAATGCAGGGAAGATTAAACTTTAGGTACCTAGGTACTTTTACATTTAAAAATATTTATTTATGCGACGACGGTGATTCATTAAAAGAGTGGCACTTCAGAGGGCATTTTTTATTGCAATAATTATATATTCTGTTTTATTATAATAGCCATATTCTGGTAAAATCACCTCAAAAACAAACATTTTTTTACAGGTCACAACTGATACCAAAAATGGTTGAATCTAAGAGAAAAATGTTGACAGTACAGTGTTGATTATTTAAAATTTGGTTTTCTTCTATCAACGGCAGACAAACGATTGACTACGTGTTTTTTATGAAACAAAGTTCTGAGGAATGATTCTGAGAAACCATCGAAGCTCGCAGACACTCCAAGAAGGTTTCAAACTGAAAAAATAAATAAAGATCTGAAATACTTTCAAACACTGAAGGAAAAATATGAAAAGAGACCTACCGTAAATAGTATGTTTGCTTCAACGTCCTTAAGACGTTGTTGTACTGTAACGATGTTGGCTTGCGGGCATCTTATAATACTCTATAACTTATAGTGAAATCTGGAACCGCATATCATCGGACAAGAGCTAATTTTACTCGCTATTGAAGAGGTTTTAAAAACTGTTTGCACAAACCTCCATTTGACTTACTCAAAAGAATTCCTTTAAATGACAACACTGTACAAAGACGTATTGATGAAATGAGCTTTGATATAGAAAGCTTCTTGTGCAATTTTCTGCAAACCACTCATTTTTCTATACAATTGGATGAGTCTACTTTGCCCGGTAATGAAGCATTATTATTGGCATATGTATGATTTGTTATGGACGAAGAAATCTATGAAGAGCTGCTATTCGCCAAAACATTGAAGTCGGACACTGAAGGCAAACTGATATTTAATGTCTTGAGTGATTTTTTTTTACAGAAATATCTATTCCATTTACAATTATTCTTTCAGTGGCCCCCTCAGGGGGTTTAACTTTTTTAGGTAAACACGGGTGTCACAATCTCTAGGTACACTAGTGAACTGTCCTCTTCTTTCTTTCCTTCTCTCCTCTCTTCTTCTGCTTTTTCTTCCTTTTCTCCCTCATTGTGATTGCCTTGTAAGGGGTTGAGGGCTCTCCTTGAGTAGCTATTGCCACCCTGTTGCTATTAGCTTCTCTTGGGGACTAAATCACCCGCATGTTTGCCGTGCGTGGATACCCGTGTTCATGGAAAGGAGGGTCATGGTGATTGAGGCTCTCGGAGTCCAACACATTAATTTGGCGTCTGCTTCAAGTAAACGGGAGGTGTGTTGTGGTCCTCAGCATGCCAATCGGTTTCCATGGATCAAGCGATCATATATCTGCTGTGTGACTCGATAAGGGTGAAAGCCACGTCAGAGATATATTGAAAGCGTATAAGGTCTGGTTAGCACTGATGCAGTTATACTGCATCCCCTTGTTGAGCTCGATGGTGGGTGGTGCAGTCAGGCCTTGAAGTAATTAACCCATTTCTTATGTGGAATGTACTTCTAATTCTTTACTTCCTAAGGAGCAACAAATGATACAGGATCAGAAATATTTTGTTATTAAATGAACTGAGGGCAATTTTGATAATATTCCCACTTTTTTAATTAATAAGAGTATTTTTATAAGAATAATTAATAAAAGTAATTAATAAGAGTAATTTTTTAATTATTAGTACAGTTGGAAATGTCAAAAATGTCCGCAAGATGAAATCTGGTGATCTCTTGGTTGAAGTTTTATCAATTGAACAGGCCAAAGCTACCCTAAAACTAAAATGTCTTGGTAATATAGATGTTATATTATCTCCTCATAGTAGGTTAAATTCTATACTGTGAGTAATTTCAGAACATGATCTATTTAATGTTTCAGAGGAGGAAATTTTGGATAATCTCGTTGACCAAAAAGTGCAACATGTGCAGTGCATTACAATCAGGAGAGAGGGCAAAATTATAAGAACTAAGCACATTATAATCCCTTTTTCTACTCTTATACTACCTCAATCTATTAAAGCTGGCTACCTAAATTGTAGTGTTCGCTCTTACATTCCAAATCCATTACGTTGCTTTAAATGTCAGCGATTTGGCCACGCAAAAACTACTTGTAGGGAGCATTTGACTTGTGCTCGATGTGCATCTGTTGGACACGACAGTAGTCAGTGTCAATTACAAGAAAAATGTGTCAACTGCAGTGGTGAACATCCCTCGTACTCTCGATCATGCCCAACCTGGATATTATAAAAGGAAATTATTACTGTGAAAATAAAACAAAACTTATCTTACCCTGAAGCAGGCATACAGTGTCATCCCGTACCCCTAATCAAAGTATTAGCTATTCGCAAGCAATTAAAAAAGTCCTGAAATCTTGTAGTACCCAAACAGATTTCTTAAATTTTCCAAACTTATCCTCAAATATTTCTATTATAAATGTCTTGCCTATTCAGAAAGGAATTTCTCCACTGTCTTTCGTAAAATCTAAGTCTCAAAGATCCCTAAAATTAAAGAATGCAAAAGAAGGGCTCCATAAATCATATTTAAAGAGTAAAAAAAGCTCAATTGCCTCTAAGACAGGTGTAAAGAACTTAAACCCATCAGATGATTAAACACCCCTAAGTGGAGATTTATCTGAATCCCAAATGGCGTGCTCCAGCGCCGGAGCATTCAGCTTAACTTAATGGAAACCTTCGTTTCTTGGAATTGTCGAGGTTTTCACACTCATCTAGAAGATATAAAAACAATTATAAACCTGCATAATTCAGTTTGTTAATACTGCATAATCCTGGAGCATTCTGGACTTCTCCTGCCCAGAGCCTTTATGTAATTTGCAACCAGTTACCTCTTGATTTGAGACGTAAGCAACTCTCTCTTCATTATTATTTCAAAATGTTATCAGTATCACAACACCTTTTGAGAACGAAAATTATTTGTCCCTTTTTAAGAAGGCTATATAATGCACGGCCACATAACATATTACCATTTTATGAGCGTACAAATTCATTCCTGTCTTCATTTGAGTTCCCCGATTTACATATTCAAGTCACACATGCTCTAAGATTTCCTCCTTGGAATATTCCTGTTTGTCAATATAATCAAATCCTTTATTGGATACAACAAATCAGCTACATCTCCCCTTATTTTGCAACAGATGTTTTCCTACATTCATTCTCATTATTCCTCCCACATCTCTGTATATACAGTACAGATGGCTCAAAATCATGTGGTCATGTTGGTTGTGGTATTGTTGTTGGAAATACTGTTTACAGCTATAAACTGCATACATCATATTCTGTGTATACAGCTGAAGCTGTTGCTATTAAACGTGCTCTAGAAATAATATAATCCAGCTCTCATCTAAAATACTGTATCTATACAGATAGCATGAGTGTGGTCATGCAGTTAGACAATTTTAATGATAAATGTCATCCAATTATTGTGAAAATATTAAATATTTTAAATATATTGAAGAATAGAGGATTTGACATTTTGTTTTGTTGAGTTCCAAGTCGTGTTAGCATTGCTGGGAATGAACTTTTTAGATAATGCTGCTAAAAATGCCTCTGACATTTTGCATAAAGCCTTATTATATTTTGACATTAAACAAATTATCAAAGATTTCATTTCCTCCCACTGGCAGAAAACATGGGATTTGCAGAAGAACAATAAATTATACAATGTATCCTCCCACATTCTTCCATTCCCAGTTGCTCCCATGCGAAGAGTTGATGTAAAACTCATACGGCTTCGTATTGGGCATACTAAATTCACACACAAGCACTTATTTTTGTCTCGGAGTGCTCCAATTTGCTACATGTGTAATGTAACATATACAGTGCATCACATTTTAACTGGCCGTCCTAATTTCAATGATAGTGTTTTTTAATACCACAAATTTAATTTTATCAGACTTTATTAGGTTTAAACCACATAGAAATTTGTTTGCATTTTTACGAGCAATAGGTATCTTGAATTCTATTTAAGATTTGTATTCAAAATAACCTTTTACTTATCCTTTTCTTGAACTTTTAATACATTCCATTGTATACATCCGACTAGTCTTTTAACACAGAATTTTTACCTATAGTTTTAATTATTGTACGGTGCAGAAATGTCCAATATTGGACATCAGTAAACCTCACAAAATCAATCAATCAATCCATGGCAGCAGATGGAGTCCTGCCATGTTTGGGTGATATCGTGGGTTTATAAGCCATCTTAAAAGAATAATACCAGGAATAATTGCAATTCACTGTGTCATCTACCGACAACACCTTGCAACGAAAAATTTGAGTAATAGATTGCACCAATTGCTTCAATTTGTGATTAACGCAGTTAATAAAATAAGGAGCACTGTTTTGAATACTCATTTATTTGCTCTGTTGTGCGATGAAAGTGATATAGACTTCCAACAACTGCTATTACATATTGAAGTATGCTAAATGTATGTCGAAAGGTGCATGCTTATCGAGATTTTACTCACTTTTCGAATCAGTGATAGAATTTCTGAAAACTAAAGCACCAGATTTAAAAGAAAATCTGATCAAATATAAAGTAGACATTGCGTATTTAACAGTGTTATTTAAAAAAAATTCCATGACGTTAACTTGCAGTTAAAAAGAGACAGCCTTAATTTAATAAAAACAAAGGGTATAAGTTTGGCTTTTCTTAGTAAATTGAAATTAATGAAGCAAAATATTAGTCAGTGCGAATTCTTCCAGTTTCCGCACTTGTTACATATAGAATGTCTTGATGAGGATATTCAGACTTACGATCAACATTTAAATACCCTGCATGCTGACTCCAAAAATAGATTTGAAGATGTTCTGACGATGGAAATACCACCATGGATTATAACCACATTTGATGAAACGGAAGAGGCGAATGTGGTATTACAAGAGGAGCTACTTCAGCTCAGCACTAACGAGGAACTGAAAGTGAAATTTAAAAGTGGTTATCAAACGTTTTGACTGCAGGCAGAAATCCCCGAAAAATGTCCTGGGCTGTGGAAAATTGCGAGAAAATTTTTGATTGCGTTTCCCTCATCATACCTTGTCGAAAGAAGTTTTAGTGCCTTTACCAACCTGTTAACAAAAAAAAAAAAAAAAAAAGAAAAAGAAAAAAAGGAGTAGATTGAAAATTACAGAACGGGGAAATTTGAGATTACTTCTTACAAAACTGAAGCCAAATATTAATAATTTGTTCTGTCAATTTTGATCAAGTACACCCGTCTCATTAAAAGTATGACTATTTTTCATTGTTGATTTACATTTCAGAGTTCATTGTTGATTTTTTGTCAATTGTTGATTATTTTTAATAACAAATGTTTATAATTTTGTATAACCACAAGTGTTATTTTAATAAATTGGACACAAGAAAATGTTCTACTTTTTTTCTTTAACACCCCCAATTAAGGGTGATATTTTTTAGGAGTTTTGGGAATATTGTAGAAATATAGCAGCAAGGGGTCTACTGAAAATAGTAAAACTTTGAAAGTGGGCCACGCGAAAAAAATTTAGGAACCCATACTCTAAATAGTCATTTTATAAGTCTGTGGAATATTTCATCTGAATTACTTTGTGGATGATACTCTGAACTATGTATCATTTTTATTCCAAACTTCTCAAGAAATTGCCTAATTAAAGCGCTCATAAACAAAGTCCTTGATTTTGATGTATACCTTTCGGAAAATTCATTCGGCTAAACATTTGAAGTAATGCATCAAAAACTGATGTGGGGGATATCTTCTAGGGTAATAGCAACTGGATATTTGAATGCAAAACACATGGCAGTAAAATTATACCTTTTCCAAGAAGGTGTGACTGGTAAAAGAATTACCGGGTTTATGTTTTTGTTTTTCCAAAAATTTCAGATATTATTGATACTATTATCATGAAAGCTATATTTTCTTTTCAGCTCTTCTGGCTCTTTGACAAGATCACAGGATCTTACAAATCCTTCAAATTCCTTGTATGGCTGTTAAAAATTTCGAGCTTGTCAATCTTTTCTTTTCGTAACTGCAAGATGAGCAGTTGTACCTTCATGACAAGATATTTTAAGCTTTTTTTTTCTTTTAAAGCTACTGATAAAAATTTTTTTGTTCTAATTCATCTACTTTTATTTTGAGTAAAGTTAATTTTTTATTACATAATTTGTTTTGTTAATCTCGTCGAGCAAGGTTTTCTCAGCTTGTTCAAACAAGGCTTAATATCTTCATTTGATCTTTGATATTCTTTGAATTTTTATTTATCAATTCTTAAATAAGGAAACTAAAGGATCCCCAGACTATTGTTTTGATAAAACTGTTAATTTTTCCATATTCTTAACCACTTCATTGGAATTTAATTTTTATCATTATTGGTTTGCTTGAATTCATCCTCAACTTCTCTTCTATATATTTCTGGTTTCTAGTCTTCATACTATTTATATGATCTGTCAAATTCATGTTTTCTTTTCTTTTCTTTTCTTTTTTTTTTTTTTTTTTTTACATTCATGAAGCTGCGCGGTTTCCTAATAGGTATCTACGACGATCCAGTTCATTTGCAATAATAGTAGCGCCTTTGTAGTTACATTTCTTAATTTCCATTCCAACATAATTCATGCAATTGGTTAATAGATAGGAGACAAATTTAAGGGTTGTTGTTACCAAACTTATTCTCCAGTGAGGAAAAACATGTTTCCTACTAGCAATATTTATTGTTCCTCCAGTGTCGCTCAAAATTTCACATTTAATTACATTCACTTTCCTAAGAATATTAAGTTTGAGTAAAATTTTAGCTTCTTCTCCAACATTATCTACAGAATTAGGTGGATGTCTTTTAATTAAAGAGCCTTGTGGTCTCTAACAATCAGCAGAATCACATTTCGATTATGTCAGCGGTCTTCTTTTTTCAAAAATTTATCTTTAAATCCTTCTTTAAGATCTTTCTTATCTGTTTAAATTGTCTCATTCCTATGATTGTTATACCGTTTCACATACCAGTGAGGTGGGCCATATGATCTTTGAATTTGATGTTGAAAAATTTCATTTCTTTACTACTTTATAACAAATTTTGGGTTTAATAGTTTCCTTAATGTCTTCAAGTTCTTCTAATTTCTCCACCAAATTAAGTGGAATGTTAATAGTATCCCATTCCTCTAATTAGAATTCTTTAAATTCTTATGGAGCACTCTTTTTAATCCGCTCTGTTTGGATTAAATCACTTAACGTTTCAAAAGTGCCAACTTTAAGATCATTAATTCATCCATAAAAATAATAATACAGTTCATGATAATAATCTATCCAAATAATATCATTTTCCTTTTGATGTTTAACGAACAGTTATCGGAATTTCTCTGGTGTTAATTTAAATATTTTAGCTCAGATTATGATTTTATATATATATATATATATATATATATATATATATATATATATATATATATATATATATATATATATATATATATATATATATATATATATATATATATATGTATGTATGTATAATCATAATCTGAGCTGAGCTTCTTCTTCAGGTTAACTAACAATTATTTGTGTGATTTCATACGGCAATAAGCCTAAAAAATATGAAACTCACAACTATTTACATAGTTGAGCAACGGCAGGCCTGACTTTCAAAAGGAATTAAGTATAGATTAATATCGTCTTTGAGATCATATCGATGGGTTAGTCCGTGAAGATCTTTATAAGAATTTTGCCCATTTCCCCAGTAGGATACATTTTTCAGTTTCAAATGAACTTCTAATTGGAAATTTTCGAATCCATGTTCCTTTCTGCTTCTCCATTTTCTGTTTCAGTTTTTCTTCTCCGTTCTTCTGTTTCTATTTGAATTTTCTCTTCCTAAATTTTTTCTTGCTTTTATGTGCAAAAAATGGTTCGACAAACAAATCAAGATTAGCTTCAAAGAATTTGATTTAGATTTTTTTCTGGAATTAACACTAATTAAAAATTGATGAATAAACATTTTACTTTTGAAAAATTTAAAAGAATAAAAAAACTGATTGAGAAGATAATAAAGCTCAAAATATTTCGTGGAACACTTTTAGTGGATAAAGCTTATATGCACAATCAATAGCAACGAATTTTTTTCCGTAAATAATATTCTTTATCCCTACCAAAGACAAATACATATGATTTATTTAAAAACTCAAGTATTTCTCAAAGGGTATTTTGTTAAATTTTCCATGATAAATAAATTTTTCACAATTCTGTTCCTTTAAATTTAAAGATTATAAGTGTTCCACTATATTTTGAAACTACTTTCTCTCTGACCAGTTTGCATCTTCAAAATTCTGAGGAACATTTCTTCAGAAACAAATTATTCAATTGGTTGTATAATATTAAATAATTTTATTTGAACTTTGGGAAATTACAGAATTATCCTGTGCAAAAACACCTTACTTAATGTGAAGCTCATAATTGTTTGTAATTTTTTTTTTGCTTATGAGGTCTTAAGCTATGTATGAATTTTGACATTTAAACGTATTTAGTTGACAATTATTGTGAATTTATGTGATGACATTTGAAATTGTTTTCATTATTCCGCATGAATAATGCATTGAAGAAGAAGAATACGCAGATACTTTTATATAACTCAAAAACTTTTAATTAATGGGAGAGGCTTTAGTTTAGTTACAGTCAATGACTCTGACTATATTTTTTTAATAAATACATATATTTTCCATGGAAATAAATATCTTTTAAGTGTAGCCAAATTCACTTTAAATACTCTTTCACACTTACATAGCTAAATTATTCACATTCATATAAACAGAAAGTGTTATTAGATTAAAAATAGCTAGTATCAATGATTTTTTTTTTTTTGTTAAAAATCAATTTTTTCTTTGTTACTTATCTACCTTATTAGTAATTTGTAAAGGGAACAAACTATAATTTTGCATCTTTTGATACATTATCAACCACGTTTTCACAAGAGCTTTCCTTTACAAAAGATTTACATGCAGGATTTTGCTAACATAATTACAATAATTTTCGATCTTTGTACAGAAGATCTGTAATCAGTTCTTTTTCTTAATGAATATTGTCACAGTGAAGTTTTATCTTAGAGGTATTGAATGTTAGAATATCCTTAAAAATATTTTTTGTCGTTTAAGCTGATATTTAAATGACTTAGTGTATTTTTAAACGCAACGTTTACATGTAGAAAACTGTTAAGAAATGGTAGTTCCAAGTATAATATCCTTTAATCTTTTATCTCTAGAAGGGGTTAATGTTCTTGTACATAAAAAAAACCTTTTAGTTGCAAGATGTTTAAGTTAACTATGTATATTGTCTGTACTCTAATTTCAATAACCTATTTTTATTTTCGTATATTTTCACGTTTTCAATATAATATGATCACTTACTTAAGATAATATAGACTCAAAAAATAATTCATTTTCTTTAAAAGTAAGTTAACGAACTACAAAAAATAGTAATAAAATTATTATATTACTATAATATTACATTCATTCAGAATGTAATGTTATAGTAATATAATAATATTACATTCATTCAGAATGTAATGTTATAGTAATATAATAATTTTATTACTATTTTTTGTAGTTCGTTAACTTACTTTTAAAGAAAATGAATTATTTTTAATTAAGCCTGAATTCAATGACTTATGCATTATGCTAGAACTAATTTTGATCATTATTTTGGAGTAGCCTGAATTCAATGGTTTGTAGAAAAAATAGATAGGAAACTGCATTAAGGATTACAAGATAAATCTAAATTATTCATTCAGTGGATCGTGAATTTCCTACATTTGAACGGAAGTTAATTTTTCTTTCAAATCGATGATGGTGAGACTGCATTTAACCTTAGCCGCGAAATGACGTAATAAATCTAACCACACTGAATCAGGAATAACTTGGAGAGAGAGGAATTTTTATTAATTAAGAGACATCACTTTTAGTAAACAATATGTGCTATTAATAAAAAAGCATAACAGTATTTATAAATATAAAAATATATAAGACCGTAAGAATCATCGTATCAGTCGAATTAAACTTGTTATCATAATTAAAAATTACAGTATCCGGAGTAAGCAAACTCAATAACACCCAGAAGGTTATTCTAAAAATTGATTGCATATACTAGAAAAAACATTGAGCATATAATAAGCATTTTTGTCTGTTACTTGCTCATCACTTTTTTATAACATTTCAAAATTTAAATTGAAAAATTGTTAAAATTTATGACTAATGTGTAAAATATCAGGTATTACTTGTACAACTAAGCACTAGTTTCATGCTATGGAAAATAATACACAGCTAGTTTCGATGGAGCTAATCACAATTTTGTCTTTTTAAGTAGATTAACATTTTTGTCACAAAGAGAATCATTTCATATTTTAGACTGGGCACTATATTGATTGTATTAATGTATTCATTACACAATGTAAATATTGATATAATTACAGGTTTGCATATCAATATTTTTTAAGAAAAGGTGGTTAATTATAACAATATTATTGATTTTTATATGCTATAAAGCTCGCTTAATCGTTTCTAATTATATTCAAGTACAATAAGCAAGAATTTAAAAACAAACTTTTTGTTTTTTAAAAAAAATATTTGTGTCATTTCTATTAAAAAATTTAATAAAGTGCCTCATAAAGTAAATATTAAAAAAAAAACATTTTCATTTGAAAACATTATCACGACAATTTGAAATATTGCTTACTCAAACAACAGCAACAGCCTGATTATGTTTTCTTGAAAGAGAAATCATTTTATTAGACAGCACTCATTTCATTTTTTAAATATTACGTGAAACAACAGAGAAAAAAGATAAAATAAAAATTTATTTCACACACATTTACTCTCGAAATATCTGCGAGGAATAATTGAATATAGATTTTACAGTAAATATTTTTACTATTTTTCCCAAAACTCAGTTTTGAACAACTCTAACCTACATTTTCGTTTTGTAATTAAACGTTTTGTAATAACTCCACCACTGTTTTGAAAATCATTAAGTAACTATGGTTGGAACTCGTAAACAATGATTAAAAATTTTCATCATAGTCTACCATTAAGTAACTATAGTTACTTATGATACCCTATTGATTAATACCCTATTGATACCCTATTGATTAATAATTCAAAAATTACACCTTATTGATTAATAATGACAAATATTTTTAATTTTAACAATGCAAACTGATATTTAATGAGATATATGAAATGCAAATACCAACTTAAGTTGTATTGTGATATAAGCGTCGTTAATAATTAATTAATTAATTAAGTAAATTTTCTATAGCTTTTTCTTCACAAGCTTCAAATAACATTAGAATAAATTTCATTAATATGGCAGTTTATTAAAGGATATAAAATTAATATGAATATTAATTCACATCTTTGATGAGATCTCTTTTTAATTTGAATTGTGTTGGTTCTAACACTAAGAGGCACTTCTTAAATTCATTAAAATTTCACAAAACTATTCAGCTTTGAATAAATGTATATATAAGTACTTTTTAATTGACTTATGTAAGAATTTAAATTCACGCTTTAAGAATCACTCCAGTTTACAAACGCTATAAAATATTAATCATTTACCAACCAAAATGATACATCAGACCAAAATCGGATTAAAATTATATAGGTATGCAATAACATACTAATTAAATATTTCAGATAATTATATATTTTATCAAGAAAAATTTTTCAACATGAAATCAGCAGCTTCTAATAATTGCAAGTGTATTGATTTGGAATCTTTGTTGCAAAAGAAAGCATTTTTCAATCATTGCTGTTCAAAATAATGTGTCAAAAATGAAATTTTGAATTAAACTTCCTATAATTTTAAACCTATTAATAGAGAGAGGTGTTTCTTCGTGTTGTTTTGTTTGTCCGCTCTTTTAGAATGCCCATTTCTGCGCTTCTAAAGCCGCTTTACATATCCAATTGCTATATAATTTCGATTCTACAGCGAATGACCCCATTTTTACCTTTTGATGATAATACACTGAAAATGATGTCAAAAATGGAAAAATAAAACATTTTTTATTGAGAGTTTCAACTGTGTGTGCAAACCATAATATTATAATTTTCTCTTCTCTATATTTCCTTAATCTCCTTGACTAATATTTTACTTTTGTTATTTTTATAAGGGCATTATATTTTATATACTAAAATAAAATACTGTGTATAAAAATCTTAATATTCAAATACTATTATAAAATAATATGTATTTGAATATTAAGATTCATTGGGAACATACATTACAGATATTAGATGTTGAGACAAATTTATAAAATATGTTATGAGGATAGATATGTTATGTTATAAAATATGTTATGAGGAACAATGGGAAAAGAAGACAAGTGAATTTTCGGAACAGTTCATTGGAATAATTATTGATTATAAACAACATTATTATAAACAGGATAACAAGATACGTAAATACAGGCATATATATATATATATATATATATGTGTGTGTGTGTGTGTGTGTGTGTGTGTGTGTGTGTGTGTGTGTGTGTGTGTGATTCACAATAATTAGGTACTAAATATATTGAAGTTATTAATTTCAGATCACACACATCCACATTCCAAAAATTTTTTACACCTAAATTACAAAAAATTCCAGTTTTTAATATAAAAAAAATATTTATATGTAAAGAAAATTTTCTTGGAAATTTTCTCAAGGGCATAACTTAAGAAAGTAAAAGAAGTAAGTTTGGAAGTATTAAATAATTTCATTATTTTTCAATTACTGAGAATGTTTGTTACCCATTGTAAACATATAAATTATTCAAATGCTTATTTGTGTGGATTAGTTTCCTTTTTTACAATTTTGTAGTCATCCGCGAGATAGATTAATCGGCGAAAGTCAAGCTACTCATTTTCGCAGATAATCGGAAACATGCTCTGCATACAAAAACACGTATTATTGAGCAATATAGAGAAAATGAGCAATATATAATACCCATGTACTGGCTTAAATTAATATATACTTATATAAATAAAGATATGGTAGCCTTTTAAAAAATATTTGGCTATTAATATTTTTTATAAAATTAAAATATTTTTGTTCAATTTTATATATATATATATATATATATATATATATATATATATATATATATATAATGTAATTACCATCATAATTTAAAAGATATTTTTTAAGTATTGATTAATAATCTTTATTGATGAGAGATCTGCAAATTGTGCTTGCCAGAATAACAGTTGAAGATGTTCTGTAACATGGAAAGACTGTGAATGCTGGTAACATGCAATCGAGCATCATTCTGTTAAAACGAAATGTTTCATAAATATCGAATAAAGAGAAGATGGCTTAATACAACAGAGTATGATGTAAACCGTTCAAAGTGTCGTCTTTGAGCACAAGAAGAACGTGCACGCAATGGTACACAGTACCATAATATTAAATGATTGATCAGCAGAACGATGTCGAATACTAGCTGGAATGTATATTGTTAAAAATACTGCCACATCAGGATGTTGCAAACAAGATGCTGTAAATAGAACCAGATCTATCTGAAAACACAATGTCACGCCATTTCTGTCTCCAGATGCATTTTTGGTCATGGCATTCAAGAGGCTCTTGTCTGTTATTAAGCATCACTACAAGATAAAACTGGTATCTGATAATAGTAGCTGAGATGATAATCATGCTGCTGCAAACATCACCAAACTGTTCGTGTAGATACTTATTTGCAAACAAATCATGACATGGCAACATCAGATTCATTTAGGTATTTAAGTAATAAATCAGAGATGTTATCTTCTCGCCTGATAATGATAGACGGCTGTTGAGAATCCACAGTGTACACATGACCATAATGAATTCATTGATTGCATGTTCTGCTTTTTGTCATGGGATTTCGACAGACCAATATTACAGAGTACCAATATTATGATGCTATAAAATACAATCTCGATAAATTATAATTCGATTTTTATCAAAGTCTGAAACGATTTGGTAAGCAGTTCTACTTCTTATACAAGATATGCAAAAAGCTTTTACAGAAACATGGCGTTCGTATACAGTTTAGAGTGAAAAACTTATAAATATGTGGGTTTGAAGAATAAAAAAAAATAAAAGATTACTTTGCCTTTTTTATCGATCAATTGAAAGTAAAAATTGTTTTTAAACTTAATTAAATATATTTATCTTACACGTGTTATATATATATAATGTTAAATATATATTTAAAAAAATAGCAATTTCTGAAACAAATTAACTTTATAACCTTTATTCATATTCATATTTTTCTATTTTTATGACCCTTTGATTTTAAGATATGTTTTTCTATTCCCTACCAGCTCGTAAAAACGAACATGTACTGCACTAACTTCTTACTCTGTATACAGAAAGTGAAACTAATCAGTAAGGGCAAAATTCTTTTGCACATAATTTTTGTTCCAATTTTTTTTTCTGTTGACAACACTTAACAGTTTTGTTTTAATTCAATGAATATTAGTGTTGATAAATTTTAATTAAAATCTGTTTTACTGTTTGCATGTACTATTATGGATGCTAAATGACGCTTAATTCACGAATAAAATACTTAAAATTTAACAACTTAAATTTTTATAAAATTGAAATATTTAAATGTTTTGAAAAAATTAATTGAAATAACTTTAAAACGGTTTAAGTAAACAGATAGCGTATATTTATGGTCTAATGGTGGAAGAAAAAGCAATTGAAGATCAAAAAATTAATAAAATGTGTCCAAGAAAGAATTAGAAGTAAACTTACACAATCTGTCAGGAAAATTTCGAGCTTAAATTTGTAGAAAAATATAACTATAATCACCATTAAACAGGAGTTAAACTTAAAAACGAGAAAATGACAATCTACGGATTTACCGAAAAAAATAATGTTGAAAGACTAAGAAAGTATAAAGAGCTATTGAAAAGATATGCTGCTAATGTTACAATATTTTCGGATCCCATAATAGTCAAAATAATAGGATTTACGCAAAATCAGCCAAAAATATTCAGATGTTTCAAAAACCATTTAAAGTAATGGTTTGGGATACCATAAACAAGAGAGGAAATCTGCTCCTTCTTTTTATTGAGAAAGGTGTTAAAATTGGCAAAACTTATTTCAAAAAAGTATTGAAATTTCAAATAAATAAAGAAGCCAATAAAATCATTTACAACAGATCCATTCATATTTCAACAAGATTCGACAACCGTCCAGAAAGCAAATATTTCTTAACATTTGTAAAAACAGAATTGTTCCGGCTTTATTTCCACATAAGAATAGCCTGCATCTTAAGCTGATCTTAATCCAATGCACTGTAGCACAGAATAAAGGAGAATAAATTTACACACATAAAACCAATGTCCAGACTTAAATTTTTAAAAAATTCTAAGGATTTGGAATGAAATTCTATTTTCTATAGTAAATGCTGCTGCAGAAGTCTCTTCAAAAAATTGTCGTCGGTGGTTAAAATTAAAGGTGCGAGAATGAAAACTCTTAGTTAAACATTGAACAACAATGATTTTACTTTTATTTAGCAATATCTTTATATATAGAAAAGTTTATACACATTATAGTAAAATAACATTTTTAAACCATCATTATTTGTGGGCATTCTGTATACAAATGTCATCCTCAGTTTAAATCTAGTTATGAGATTTTATTTGATTTAATTTGTGTTTAATTGCGAATACATTCACAATTTCAGTTTAGTTGAATAATTTTATTATAAAAATCAATTTTGGCTGAATTTTGAAAAATGTTTTTATAAAAATTTTGTATAAATTTAAAATCTGAAAATTTTTAATTATAATTTACATCTGAAATTTCAGGAAAAAAAATTGTTTTACTTTTATATGATTTTAAATCAATTTTATAATATAAATTTTAATGAAAATTACATAATTACAAAAAACAATTGATTTGTGTGGCAACAAATTGTGTTTTCTTTTAATTATTATTTTGTATAAAAAAGTTACATTTAATAGGTAATTTATAGATTTGTTGATAACATTATCCAAAGTTTTCAAACACAATTCACTCATTTATAAAAATACCCAAATTTTTTAAAAAAGTTATAATAAATTTTAAAAATAAAGGAACAAAATTACTCGTAATAATAATAAAACAAAAAAGTTGAAAAATAAAGAAAAAGGATTCTGAAGTACTTATAATACGTAAATTATAAATTATGGAATACTAAAATAAATTATTTGCATTTTTTTCAATGTCTATTTTAATATATATATAATATGGAATTTATAATTGAATTTCTTATAGGTTTCGATGAGGAATGTACATTTTCTTAAAAAACTCACATTCCAGTTTTTAATATGTATATTTCTTAATATTTATAGCTTGTTCCGATGAAGTATCAAATTAAATAAAAATGAAATTCATATATGCATAAAACTTTTCAGATAAAGTATATCCTTTCCGTTGAATAAATTATCGAAATGTTTAAAAGAAAGCAACATGAGAATTACAGACTTTAGGTTAATTAAATAATCGTGCCATGATATGATCTCATAACCTGGAAATTTTTCGTCACAGAACGACGGGGACCCGTTTTTTCCACCTCATTTTTAGAAGTGCACGAAAAAAGAAAAAAAAATTCCGAACTTGACTACTTTCGCCTCTCATAAAGTAACCCAAAGCCATGTGCATGACAATTAGAGCGAAAGCTAGGAAAGAAAAAAAAAATACGAATTTTCGAGGTGTCTTGGCACAGTCGTCGCCAAGTCAATGAGTTTGTAGCCTTTGATTGGTTGTTTTGTCTAGTGACGTCGTGAAACGAGGCGGGGTCCAGAGAAAAACGTGATAACCGGGAAAGAAAACTGCTCGTAGAAAGAGAACAGGTGCGTCCGGCGACGCAACAACATAATCATGGATTCGGTGGGGAAGAGTTTGAGTTTTAATGAGCGAAAGGGTTTTTTCATCCAGCGGTGGGTATTTGTGGCAGGTCTGGGGATTGCCGCTCTGTGCATATTAGCTGTTGGACTGATTGTGGGTTATCTCGCGCCCTGTGGTTCCCGGGACATCATCCCAGATAAAGATAATGAGATACAAGTTCGAAAGGATCTCCCATACGTGCTCCTTCCTCGCAGTATAGTACCCGAGCACTATAATGTTGAACTGCAACCGTACATTTTCCCGGGGAACTTTACTTTCGATGGCAAGGTTATGATTCGAATACGAGTGACAGAGCCCACGGACAATATAACTCTGCATATTAACAACATTACAGTAACAAAAGACAGTGTCCAATTGCTTGGCCCTGGTGCGCCGGACATCAAATCTTTCGGGGAAGATAAGGAGAGGCAATTCTTTATACTATATTTGAAAGAAAAGTTAGTTGCTGGTCGCGTCTATGAAGTTAAGATGGAATACTTAGGATCACTTAATGATCAATTAGCAGGATTTTACAGAAGCTCCTATGAAGACCCAGATAAACAAACGAGGTAAATTCTTTTATTTTTAGATTATTACAATTAATTTAGAAAACGTTTGCAACTTAAATGAATATTGTTTTATAATTTATTCAAAATTTGTAGAATTACTCGTTATTTTTTTTATATTACTCATCATTTATCATTCATTGGAAATTTTTCATAGATGTCGGCTCTAAATTAAAGCTATAATTTTTTTTTAACTTTTTGAAATAAAAGTCACAGAAACTATAAATTTTTTTAGTTTTACATTTTTAATACTACAAGAGAGAGTATTATTAAGTTTCCATATGTTTTTTTTTTTATTTTTTTTTTATAATTAATTTTTAAACGCTAAAGAAACACGTGCACCTCATACACAGTGATGAATAACATTTTAAACTCTCACTAAAACTTTATCCATTATGATATTTATATTTACAGTGTTATGAATTCATGAATTTATGGTTATAATAAAATCGATACATAGTATTTATGAGAACTTTAATGAAATAAAATTTTAGAATAAAATTAATTTTATAAAGAAAATGTAAAGTTATATTTTAACAAAATCCAAAATAATAATAATAAAAATAATAAGTTTAAAAATTAAATGGGAAAAAGTTAGAGAGAGTAAAAAATATAAGGCTTCAAAAATATCATTAATAATCCAACTTAATCATATATTTCATATTGCACATTAAAATAAATGTAATTACATCAATATATTTTACTAAAATTCAAATTAAATGATTTAAAAAATATGCATGCTTAATATTTTATTACATTAAGATATGTTTAACATTTCATAAATTACACGATTTATTTCTTAAATGCTTCAAAAGGAGAAAGAGGCGATAAAAATATTTTAAGTTTTTTTGTATATAAATTAAAAAAATATTTATATAAAATAATTATCGTGTATAAGTTTCTTTTACAAGAACCATTATATAATAAAATGACGGAATCTATTTTGGGAAAAATGTATCAGGTAAAAATTGATGAGTAAATAAATTAAGAAAAATATAAAATACTTGAAACTAAATTTACAGATTCTAAATTTTATCCAGCTTAATCAAATATTGATTTTAAAATTTTTTAATTTATAAATTTAATTTATAAATTTAATGATTTTAAAATTTTATAAAGGATAATAACAGGCAATTAAAAAATAATTAGAAATTGCAAATATAAATTCTTGCAATACTTATTACTAATAATAATTTTTTCTACTTATGTATGAAATCAATGTTTCAAACGTAAATTCATAGAAAATTGTACAAATCCCAGTTTCGTCTTCTGATTTGAGAAACAATTTTCTGAGACACAATATGGCGCTTTTAAATTCAATGTAGAAAATTTGGAATGTAAATTATAAATTAAAATAATTATATTTCTTTTGTGGTCATTAAAAAAGAAATACATAATTATATTTATTCTTACAAAATTTCTTTGCCGTTAGGACGGATTAAAAATAATGCATAAGATGAGTTGTTTTTTTTTTTTATCGTGCTGATTTTTATGACTACAAGTGAAACAAATTTTAAAAAGTGTACCATAACATTAGGAAGTATTCTTTCAGAAATAGCAATATTCTTCACACGTTTAACTGTTTTTTTATGTCATGCAAAATAAAAATTGAAAGTATTTGCTTCTTTTATAATTTGAGTTAGAATCATTTACATAATTATAACAAATATGATTTGTTTTTGTTAACAAAATTTAATATACTTCTCTTTGATAATAGGACTGGAATATAATACTTTATTAAAAAAATACAAAAGCCATACTTACCTTTTGCGATATTAGAAAAATATATATCAAGAATCCCCGCATAAGTTAAAATGGATGCTTTGAGAAAGAAAGTTCGATGGATTTATAAAAAAGGCTGATAATATTTTAAAAATCTCTTGGGAGTCAAAAAAATTTCGGTTTTAAAATTGAATTTAATAATTCACGAATGTACACAATTATAATAACCGTTTTCACTAAAAGTGCTCAAGGCGAAGTGATTTACGTATTTAAAGTCGAATGGCATAAATCGATATATATATATATATATATATGTATATATATATATATATATATATACAAGTGCATACAAAATAATAATATTCATTGATTAGTTTGATAATCATTTCGATAAATGAAATATTTTAAATACTAAGTACATTCCTTTCTGCAAAAAAATTAAAGGTACTAAATTTAATATTTTTATCACATTTTCTGTAGCTCGCTTTTTTAAATAGTAAATTGATATTTTAAATAAGACTTGCTTAAGTTCGTACAGAATAGAAAAAATTTATCATAATATAAATCTAAATGAAGAAATTGACGAATGCAATATTTTTTTCGCACTTAAATTTTTTATTTAATATTGGGTGTTACAAAAGATATTAATCCATTCATTTTTTTATGCATTTATTATGTAAAAACTCTTACTCTCCCTCATAATTTTCTACAAATAAAATAGCTTTCTTTTAAAGTTTAAATGATTATGTAAAGAAAATTTCATGTCAATATTTTTGTTTCTATATTAAAGGAACATCTTTTAAACTCGATGAAATCATTGAAAGTGAAAAAATTCGAAAAATGAAAACTATGATGGAAATACTAAAAGATGACTGTGCGATTTTAAATTAAAATTTCTTAATTATCGAAAGCAAATCAACGTTTTGAAAATCTAAGCCCTTTTCGAATGTTCATTTTCCATTACTTTCGCTTCTCCGTGCGTACTAATTCTCTGAAGACACTTGAATTGCGTCCTGGTTTAATTACACCAGCAATTCCAGTTCTTTCCGAATGGAACGAGAGGATGACTAAGTCAATTCAACAACAGTGCTGCTCAATTCTTCCTAAAATAATTTTTGTGCGAGGAATGATACTCTCATTTTTTATGCGTTACCACAGAGAGGCCGCACAGAGGGGACGTCTAATTAAAAAAAACATTACTTTTTATTCAATTATAAAATTATTTTTCTTTAATTATAAAATTGATTAATTTTTTTAATTTAATAGTAATTTTTTTAAAAAATAATTCTAGTAATATTATATTAAAGGTTTTTATAATTACGGATAGTTTACTTTTTAAGCATACAGATTTATTATAAAATAGTATTTTAGGATTAATTAAATCATGCCCATTTTTCAGAGGTGTTTTAAGAAACTTAAACCAATACACTAACAGCCTTATGATTATTTATAAACAGTATTATTCTTTTTATCATTTCAATAAGAAAATGTGACTTCTTATCCAAATTATATAAAGCTTTTAATTTCTGATTTTTACAGCATTAATAAATGAATATCTTTTTTAGTAGAGAATACATTATAATTGTGGTATTATCATCGATGCTAAAGGAAATTTATCTAGGCCATGCCCTGAGAATTCGTTAGGAAATTTTAATAATGGATTTATCTGTTCTTACTTTTTTAATATAAAGACTATACATGCCTATTTTTATTTTACCGTAGATTTCCGTTCGACGTGATAAATGGTGGATTCAACATCCATATTATTTACTAATATTTTTTATATAATAATAAAAATTTTTGTTGTATATTAAATAATAGAAAAATGACTTTTACATCATATAATATGTATTTTATATATGTGCAATATCCTATCCTGTAAAATATGTAAATAGTTATCATTCTAATAAAAGAGAAACTACAATATTAAACACATAAAATTGCTCAATATCAGAATCTTAAGCATTGACATTATAAAATTTAATGCTTGAAATAAGATTTGTTTTTAGTAAAGCACATAAGAAAATATTTTTCTAAATACACATACTTTAAACTGTATTAACTATATTCGTAGGTAAGTATTTCTGAGATAAGATTAAAAAGTAGAATATTTTACTTTAATACGATTTTTTGATTAAATTATTTACTAATATTCGGTTTATATAAAGTTTAATTAATAGGGTTAGTATATTGGATTTTAGACTGCATTCATATAACTTTTGGACTCACAGATATTACCGTATATTATAATAAACATTCATCTTTTGTGCTGAAAAACCAGGTTTTACATTTCCCTATATAACTAAGTAGCAATCAGTTGTCGTACTGGAAAGATGACAATTTTATTGATTTTTCTTCGTTCAGTTATTCTGTATCCAACATATATATTGTACACTTCCCGACACTGAAAATGCAACACCAGGAAAGAGTGGCCAAAAATTTATGCAAATTTCATGGTAGACAAACCTTACCGAGTTGTGTAAATGATGTGAAATATGCAACTATCCCGGACAAGTAGGATAAGATATAAGGTGAGGAACCTGCAGAGTGGGTAACATTCACGACGTTATTGCTGCTTGGAAAATAATCGTCGAAACTTGTCGCAAAAGCTGCCTGTAATTGCAGAAAATTCCAGGTCACCGTCGATGGAGTCAGTTCCAGTAGAGACGAGTTTAAGAGAGGCATGGTGATTGGACTGAGAAGAGCAGGCTGATCCTTACGGCAAATCGCAGTTGACAGACACTTGGACGGGTCAACAGTGGTGTTGGTTGAAACAAGGAAAAGAGGGATGTTTGCGGAATGTCGGTGCACCCAGAGGGACGTTAACACGCGTGGATCGACGCATCCAATAGGTGGCGGTCGAGCCCCCGCAAAGCACGTCTACTGAAATTCTGCAGGATGTGCAAGACACCCTTGATGCTCACATATGGCAGAGAACTATTTGCCATCGATTGGTTACTAGCGGCCTGCGCTCAAGGCGTCAATTAAGAATAATACCATTGACTCAATATTATCGACGACAAGATCTGAAATGGTGCCGGATTAGAAGGATGTGGACGACAGAGTGGCATATAAGATCGTCTCTCCGATGAGTCACTCTTCTTTTTCTCTAGTGATAGTCACCAAGTAAGAGTGTGACGCAGACGTGGAGACAGGTCAAATCCTGCAAAATTCTGGAACGTCCCACAGCGTGACAATGCGGCATCATGGCTTGGGGCGCTAATGTGTACGGTTCCAGGTCACATATAGTTCATATTCACGGCACTATAACAGCCCAACGTTACGTGGATAATGTTTCGTGACCAGTGACATTCCCTTACATTCAGGAGATTTCCAATGCTCTTCTTTATCAGCAAGATATTATCTGACCGCACATTGCTGCCCACATGTCCTACAACGTGTACAGCTGCTTCCGTGCTCACTGTGCTCGCCAGATTTCTCACCAGTCGAACACATTGGTATATGATTGGACACTATTTGTAGACTCTTCCACTTCCTCATTCAGAAGACCCACTTTCATAAATGGTTGACAGGAAATGGGGAACCGTTCCTCAGGACACCATCAGTAATCTCATTGAATCTGTGCCTAGACATGTTGCTTCCTGTATCGCCGTCCATGATGGTTTTCATTATACTGACCCGACCTTGTTCTCCCTCTGTGTTATCCTTTATTGTTTGTTGCGATCTCTATCTGTTTTACGAGTTTTGTTATTTTCTGGCAACTTCTTCTTGGTAATGCATTTTTAATATCGGGCAGTATATATTGCAAGCCATAAAAAGTGTTCCTCTTGTGCATAAAGGACGTCTTTAGCGAACACGACGGATCTTCGGTTAAGTCAAAATTCGAACTTACTATCTTCCAATAATAAGAACTAATCATCCAGGTCCCCGCGGCCATTCATGATCAAAGTATCATTTTACAAAACGTCTAGTCGTTAAAATTTCAGCTTGTTTGAACTACAAGGGAGCAATTGATCATATTTTAATATTATGGGGCACCCGATAGGTATGCCACCGTGACACCAAAAGTAGGTGGATCTTTGTAATTTAAAAGTAAGGACCAAGCAGAAGATCCCCATCATGGCCTATCACAACCAGAGATATCATTTCATTTATAAGACATTGGAACATCACCTGTTTAATCTCACCCAGCTGCCTTTAGTGAACACGGCGGATCCTTAGTTAATTCAGGATTCCAACTCTTACCTGCCGATAATGAGATCAGTACCGTAACCAACCAGGAAACCACGGTCATAGGATCGTTTTGTTACAACTCTGAACTTCTTATATGATACGAGATAAGCATATTGAAAAATAAGGATTTTAAGAATGAGTGCATTATATCTGCATTAAAAATTTCTTCGAAAAATGTATAAAATTTGCCTTGAACTTTTTATGTTTATCTTTATTTTTGGTAGCAAAAAGTACTTCGTAATATATAATTCTTTTATAAAGTTTGAATTACCAAGAAAAAATATAAATTTCAATAATAATAATAATAATAATGATAAATTAATTATTTTCTGTAATATCTTTTTTTTAACAAAAAGTTTTTCATTTAAATTTATTATTCTTTATAATTTATGTTCTGTAATATAAATGTAAAATTGTTAAATTTCTTAAATAATTATAAAAAATGTTCAGTAAAATATTTTATTGCTCCAAAAAAAACTTTCTTCTTTAAATTGTTATTCAAAGTACATATATTTATACATGACTGCATTACTATTTTGAATTTCCTTCGCACGTAATGAAAATGCATTTTCGACTAAAATTGCAAGCGTAACATCATTTTTAACCATCTCGGGATAAAAGAACTGTTAAATCTCGCTTTATTTTCTTTTACTAGAGTCTACGCTGCGGAAAAGGTAATATTTTTCTTTTAATATTTATCACAATTTTGTGGAATTGATTTTTTTCCCTCTAATCTTCTGATAGAAATTCTCTCAATCCGGAAATGGAAATCTGCACGTTCTTTTTCATCTTCGTTTTTTATTCCAATTGAGTTGAATGAAATAGTGATGAATACTATAAATAAAAAATCCGCTTTAAGGAAATGCGTTATGTGAATGTGTAATAAAATAGTATTTACTGGTTGGTTATCAAATGATGCTCACAGAGAATGATTAAAATTTCTTCCTGAATGGAATAACATCCATCAGGCACAGAATGCTTCTAATTAATATCCCATTTAAGTCATCAAAAAGTAATTCTATCATCTTATTAGCAAGCGGCATATTTTGAAATCCTGTACGCATTAAGTTATTTTGGAAAACAACCAAATTAAAAACATATTTTGATAAGTTTTTTTTCTTTTCGATTAAGGAAAGTGTTTTGAAAAAAAACTGCCTTGAATTATTATTTTTTATTTTACATTTTTCAGTGTCATTAAATACCATTTTATTTCAGCTGCTCAAATTTGAAAGCAAATTTGGCAGCAGATCCGCACTTTTTACTTATTTATTCTATTTTTAATGTATCATTGAATTCTTGTGGGTAATTTAAAAAAGTACAAGCATGTTTAATTATGCATGTATGTGCTGTAAGAAAGTAAACAAATTTTGAGGCAACATTATGGAGTTGTGTGTTTTCTTAAAATGTCGGTGACAACATAAAAATATGCAGTAATGTTTCACCAGGTACTTAATTTTGTTTCAGAAAAAATATGTATAAAGTATATATATATATATATATATATATATATATATATATATATATATATATATATATATATATATATATATATATATATATATATATATATATATATATATATATATATATGTATATATATATGTATGTATATATATATGTATATATATATGTATATATATTCGGATTGTATGAAGAGGATGTATAAAATTTTCGTATTTCTCTATGCATCTTCGTATATATATAAAGAAATATTTTTATATACCCTATAATTAGTAAAATATTCTTGATGTAAAAGCTTTAACATTTTAAAAAAATTATTGTGCCATTCATAAAACATATGATACTCTTTAATATTTATAAAAAACTTACTACAATGATCTTTTTAGATTCTCTACGAGAAAAATTAAAAATTGTTGAAGGTTAATTTTCAGTACACACTTGCAATTGCTTACATTTTGAATTTTTAATATTATCGGATCTTTATAATTCCTCTTAACATTTGCACACTTTTAAAAATTTAAAAAATCATTTTAAATTTATGATATTAAATTTATCTCTTAATTTCAGAAATTTTTTTTTTTACATAATAAAGCATAATTTAGATTTGTTTCATTTAACAGTAAATCTCAATCTCATTTTGACATTAAGAAAAACAATTCATATGTATACAAATATAGAATTTGAAGTAATCATAATATTTTTGCAATGTAGTTTTCGGAATTTAATTCATAAGTTTCAAACATTTCATATTTTAATGAATGAAAGGTAACGAACTCAATATTATCTTATAAAGCCTAATTTTAACACACACACATAGTATATATAAACCTATGTTATATACCTACCTTTATATATATATATATAGTAAGGTTTTTTATTATAAAAAACGAACATGAGAATAACATTTTTCTGTACATCACTATGAGTGTCTAAAGATCACATTAAATGATAATTTTGAGACTTTTAGAAATGAAAATGTATTTTTTTATTTAAAAATCTTATTAGACGAAAACTTTTACTTGATACATTTTATCCAACAAGAAATATGTTTACTATCAAAGCTTAGTATGAAAGAGGAGTGCGTGACTTTTTCGGATATTGCAAAATGGTAAAAGACACTTTTCTCATAAAACGGAATGTGTTCCTTTTTGGATTCTCGATCTTCTGTGTTCAGAATGTAACAAAATATTATAAGCTTTTTTTCTTTCAGTTAAAGAGCTCTGTTATTTTGATTATGAGCGATTTTTGAAACAACTGTGTCTTTTTTTTTTTTTTTTTTTTTGTGCGTCATCTTTTGAATCTTGCTGTTTATGTCACGTCAAGTTTTCAAAAGTAATTCCAATCATTATTACAAAATATTTATATATGATAAGGAATATTCTGGCTTTAAAAAATTCCCAGATTAATATATATCAAAGTGTTCTATTATATATTTGATTTAAAAAAAGCATGCTTATGATAAAATTTCTAATCATTTTAAAGACTTTTAACATCAATGTTTGTTTTCCAGATAATTATATTTCTTGATATATTATTTCATAAATTTATTCAAATTTCTTTATCATTGAAAATCTGATTATTTTATATAAAATATGTGCTTGTGTCAGTTTAGGAATTTTAACTAAAAGCATTCACAGAAAAATTCAAATTTAATAAAATATTGATGATATTTTATTATGATTCGAAAATGTTTCAATTAACTAAAATAATTAATGTCGATTTATTTGTCCTTTAAATTAGATTTAAGTTAATATAGCTCTAATTTCATAATATACATTAAAGATTTAATAAATTAAATATATAATCTCAATATTTTTTCATCCTAATTTGTAGTTCAAGCAGATGTTTTTTAATAATATAACAATAATTAAATTTCTAGTACAAAATTATTTTATTTCATATAAAAACATAATTTGAGAATTTAATAACATTCATACGACTGTCTTAAATTACGTTTGCATTAATCTTTGGAAAAATATGCACTGTTAATAAATATTTTAATTTATACTTATCCTAATGAGTTTTGCGTAAAATATGACCTCACTTTGATCGATAGTAAAAATTGAATCATAAATTATTTTTAACATCTTGATAGTTAACAATGGTATTGGGTGAAATATTTTATAATCACGAAACATAAATCAAAACTGAAAATATCTGGGTAAAGTAGCAACTGAGCGACTTAAGTGATGTTGCCATAGCAACTTACCGTCATGGATCTATCAACAAAGTAAGAAAAGGCTTCATGATAAAGATTTTAGTTAGTCTTTGATAACGAACAGGCTGTATTTTATTTTCCCATTTCTTTTATATTTTCTCATGTGTTTTACTTGTTAAGGTATATCTTCGTTAAAAATAAAATACTAAAAAAGAAAAAAAAACCATAATTCTTCTTGAATCTTTGAAGAATGGTAGGTACAGTGTAAGAATTTATGTGAAAATCTGTAATTAAATACTGTCAATCTTCATTAGATAAAATTAAGTGGAAATTAGAATATATAAATTCTAAATTAAATTTTTACTTTGATACCTTTTTATGATATTTATACCAATATCATATTTATAAAGAGTAAATTCACATTAAATAACGCATAGTAAAATTCTGGAGTTTGTAGATAGTTGCAATATTTGTTTTCACTGATTCACAATGTAAAAATAAACATTATTTTTCTGTTTATGTTTTAAGAAAATCATTAAAATAATTTACTGTAATTAATTCAGAAATTATGCAATACAATTTAATTCTCAAGTGATAAAAGTATTTGTCTTAAAATTTTTATTGCGTTTTAATAATTCATAGCATTGTAGTTTCAGAGTTTGAAAATTTTAAGCAAAATAGGTAGAAGGGTTGGATTTCTTTAAAAAGCATTAAAATTTTGTGGAATGAGTATTAAAAAGTTTTTATTACCCTCCTGTAGAGAGTAATAAACCGAAATGATTCAAGCAATATTCATTTATAATAAATTAAAAAATTTTTCCTATATTGTTATCAACTATGAACATGAATGCTTAGAAATCAAGCTTGAATTTGATTAAAATCAGTTTTTTGTCCGTAAAAAAAAGGGGGATGCTTGATATTATTAAAATCAACAAAAAAGAAAAAGAGGAGGCGTAGAGAAGTTTAAATTATTATCAATTGTATAGTTAAATTTTTTTCGATTGCGATTAATACTCTATTTTATCTATTTCCACAGATTTAATGTTCTGTTCTGATTGCAATTTATTATTTTTCTTTGAAATTATAATAATTGTAAGTAACATTTTTCTCATTTCTTAGTTCCATATAATAAAAATGACATTACATATTTCAATAATTAATTAATAAATTTTTCTTATATAAATTATATTAATAAAAACTTTTATATATATATATATATATATATATATATATATATATATATATATATATATATATATATATATATATATATATATATATATATATATATATATATATATATATATATATATATATATATATATATATATATATATATATATATATATATATATATATACTATCAATTTCCAACTCACAACTGACTTATCTGAAGAAATAACTTATAACAGGCAATTCTCGAGTATACTCTTATTACCTAATAAAATACTCTGTCAGAATAAATGTCTTCGTAATGAACAAAAACAGGAATTTTAATAACCATCATAAGTTTCTTTAATAATAGCTTAAAATGGTAAAATGTTTTGCACCATGACATTCGTTTCAATTATTCCTGGATTTAAACACTACCTCGAGTTTAACAACTGGGATAATTGTCACAGTTCGGAATTTATTTTAAATTACTTTTATTTAAAAATCGTTCATTCTATAAAATAAGCACTTTGTACAATATAAGTAGTCGTTCCTTACAGAATACAATAACGCTCAAAATTTTAAGTTAAAAATCCTCTTTTTTGTAATTGTTTGCAAATATTATTGTAATTAGTTTTTTTTTTTTTTTTTTTTTTTTTTTTTTTTTAATGTTTTGTTGCATTTATAAACGATTTGTAATTAAAACAATATTTTGGTAATTTTGTACTGTAAATGAGTTATGTCAGAAATCTTGTTTATCACTAATATAAGTGAATTTTAATGTAATACTTTCTTACAAAAATTATGAATAAGTAATAGTTCTCTATTAACATTATTATTGTGCATTTACAGTAATTTAATGTTCATCAATTCTATTTATATATTTATATTTCTATGCATATTAATTTTGAGAAACCTTTGTGTGTACATGTATATATATATATATATATATATATATATATATATATATATATATACTGAATTACTTAATCTGATGATTTAATATGATACTTACGCCATATACCGCATAATCCAGCGTACCAAATTCTCAGTTTGGTGATTTTTTTTTTTGGCGGAGTTTCTTATTCATTTGACAACCTAATTTTTATTATGTCACAGAGATTAAATTCTATAAAAATTAGGAAGGATATTTTATTTTGGAAACCTTTTTTAAATTTTAACAAATCTTCGCTGCTGTATTATCTTTTAATAATGTTTTTTTATTTAAATTTAAAAAAATAAAAAAAAATAAAAAATAAAAAAAACTTAATTCTTTCAGTGGGACGTTGTATGTTTGACGTATTTAGGAGGATAATCCTGTACTGCTTTATTATACAAGGGTTACTCTGGAAGTTTGGAGATACAACAAGGTTTTTAAAGTTATACTTACAAAATTTTAGGTATGTTCAAAGTAGTCTCCTCCAGCATCAATGCACTTTTGTAAACGAATTTTCCACAGATTTAATGCCTCAAGCCATTCATTTCTTGGAATGGATGAAAAAATGCATTTAAAGCCACATCACTCTCTTCTTCTGAATGAAAACGACGTCCATGTAAGCTTTTTTTTAGATTAAAGAGTAACCAAAAGTCACACATAGCTAGATCAGGTGAATACGGCGGATGTTCCATCACTTTAATTATTATTATTATTATTTGTTTTTGAATAAGAAACTCAACTGTTAATCCAGCTGCATGTGAAGATGCATTGTCATTGGGAAGCATTAGTCCCCTAACATTCAGTTCTTGTAGAATTTCTGGAAGACATTTAGTGGTATACCAGTTTGCTGTTACTGTCTTCTGTCCTAAAAACTTGATGGCTTTGACCAATCTTGTGCTTCTGAAGAAAACGGCATACTTCACTTTTTTCAGTGCGCGTCGTTTTTTCACCATTGTCGGCGTGGGATCATCTTCAAAGACCCATACTTTGCTTACTTGATGTGTTGGAACGTCAAAAAACGGTATGTACGTTTCATCATCTGTCACAAGTTTAGAAATGATGCGGTGGCCAACCATCATTTAGCAATTTAAGAGTTTCTTTATTGATTCTGACTCGCTCCTCTTTTTGGTGCTCAGTTAGGTAATTGGGAACCCAACGGCAAACTATTTTTTCATATGTAATTCTTCATGAATGATTTTGTGTATGGCTGCGGATTCAATGTTAAGTTCCTTCTGTATCATTTGATAGGTATAGCGATTATTATCCATTAACATTTTTTGTATGCAGACATATTATCCGGGATTACTGCCGACGGCGGCTTTCCTGTGTGTTCTTCATCCTGAAGAAAATTGCGATCTCTTCTAAATTCTCTAAACCATCTGAATACAGTAGCACGAGCTGGAGATTCATCAGCAAATACTAACTGCAACCGTTGAAGGCATTCATCTTGATTTTATCCTGCTTTAAAATCGTAGAAAATGATAGTGCGAAAATGTTTTCGCGTCAACTCCATTTTCTCTTCTGTTTAAAATTTATTCCACGCTAAACAAGTTGAAGTAAGTCAGTAAAAAATCGTCTTCTGCGTTAAAATACTTTGTATTATAAAATTAAACCGTTATTTTTATTTTGTAAATTCTCGTCTGCGCGTATCTCAAAAATTTCAGAGTAACCCTCGTATAGTCCTGGATTGGAGTTGCAGAACAGTAAAATAAGAGCAGTAAAATAATTGATCGCAGTAAAATAATTGATCTTGAGCAGTAAAATAATTGATCACCTTTAATTTTTCCATGACCATATTAGAAAACATCATAGTGTAGAATTTAATGTGGTTTAATTATTTTCTTATATATATTGCTTTTTTTAGTTTTTAAATTGCACAATATTTTTTAGTAAAGATGTCGTCGTAAAATAACTCTCCATTTTTTTATCATGGTTAAAAATTAAGATAACTTCTTGTAAATTATATAATATATTTCAAGACGTCAAAATACATAGTTTTCTACTTCTATTGTTAATAAAATCATTAAATAAATTAATTATATAATTGAAACCTAATTTTGCAATGTTTTATTTTAGTCAACATATTCAAGGAAGAAATACATGAATATTATGCTGTGAATTATGCATAGTAAAATATTCTTGCATCTCTTACAATTTATTAAATTATCAAAAAAAAACTATACGTTTTTTGTGAGTTTTAATTTAATAAAAATGTGTGATAAAAGAAAAATTAAATTATAAATTTTTTTTTTTAAATATATAGTTCAACATTATTGATTGGTAATTATTCACAGTAAATGATAAATATCGTTATTAATGTGGTATAATTATTGGTGATTTTATATAATTATGGGTAATTTGCTATGGACCAAGTAATTTCTCCGAAAGTAATATAAGTATTTTATGTTAAACATAGTAATTTTACGTGCTTTTATGAGCCAGTAAATGAAATATAAATAATAGTAATAGTAATATAAATAATGAAATATATAAATAATAGTATTATATCATATATTTAATTTAAATATTTATATAACTATAAAAATTCAAATTCAAATTATATTTCAAATATAATAATATTCATATTATTCATTAATTTTAAGACTTATATTGTTAGAATCTTATTGAATTTTAAATTTTATTTTGTAATGCTACTAAATTAGGCATCAAAATTTTATAGAAAAAAATAATTATTTTAAGGCTCAAATATTTTTATACGTCACAATGATCAAACACAATAAACTTTTTTATGTATAATAACTTGATATCTAAATTAGAATATAAATAAGAACTTTATCAAAAAGATTTAAGAAATATAATTTTATAAAACGTTATTAGTAACATTTATTGCAGGGAAAATTCATTCAAACATAGAACGAAATAATAATTAGAAAAAAGTTTTAAAATAAAAAGAAATACTAAATAATCATTTATTTTGATGTTAATATTTTTTTCTATGTCAATATTATTATTCTTTTATGTTAGTAATTCTTCCTTCATGAAAATATGCAATTTTGCTAAAATGCTTTTCAAACATATGATAACAAAATATTATATATATATAATAATAATGTATTGATTACATTTGTACTAATTCACAACATTCTTCATTCATAAAATATTACTATAAAATTTATTCAACATTTCCTTAAATGATTTACGCATCTTTGCTATGAAATAGCTGCAATTCAGAACAACCCCAGGTAGTAATTTTAATGATTGTCATAATAAATATCTTCAAATTAATTTTGAAAAATTAGTGCCAGAATTATAATTGTCTTATTCTTAAATTGAGCACTATTGAGTTATATTTTATGAATATTTTTAATAATGAAATATTTTTACTCAATGAACACAAGGCTTAGCACATAATTTTTAATGCAAAATATATTCATATATTTTATTATTTATGTGATTATTATTTTGTGAAAATAATTTATAATTATTCATATTACGTAAAATATACATTTCAAAATTTTCAATTTTTGTATTTAATTATTTTTAAATAAATATTTTCAAAGAAATTGAAAATTTGAGTTCAGTTTGTGTGCTGCATTTTTTACATTTTCCTTAAAAGTAAACCATTCATTTTTTTTTCATAAGAAACTGCAGTTATGTATACTTTATATCTATTTTGTTATAATGGAGTTTGTTATATATAAAATGATAATTCCTAAAATTGAAAGATAAATAATGACTGCTATCATTATAAACTGACAGAAATAATATTTCAAATTAAAAATAATAGAAATAACTTTAATTCTTTTCTTTAGAATAATCCTTCTATTCTTTAAATGCAAAAACAATTTAGACAACATCATTGAGTTAAATGTTATTCATGCCTCTTAAATCATCAGTAAAGCGCGATTAATCTTAATTATACAAGAGAGCTAATAGTTAATGCTCCGCAGCAAAGTGATTTTAAAGCAAAAGGAAGTCTTTAAAACTACAGATATTTATAATAAATTGCTACTTTCGCCTTTTTATGACCATTATAAAAGAGATTTATTTTGCTCTGTTGGTTAAGACTTGGGCGAATTATCTTTACATTATTATATGAATTATTTTAATAGCTTTTTTAAGAGCTACTCTTGAAACATTTACGGGAGAACACTGGAGATACTCATTTATTTGTTTTAAAAAACTTGATTGCATTATTGAAAAATTATATGTTCTACACTTTAAATTTAAATTACTCGTTTAATGGATTTAATTTATTTGATGTAAAAAAGATGTTTGAATCATGATAATTTGCTGTCATAGTAACATTATGAAATGGAAATAAGTTTTCGGTTGGATTACATAAAATAAATTATTTAACTTAAGTTTTTGAAGCACTATTGATTGCGATGACATAATTGTTAATCGATAGGAACCATTTATTTTACTATCGTAATCTATATAAATTTAGCAAGAATCTTACAAAATTTTCAATAAAATTTTTTCAAAATTTCAATAAAAAATTGCGACATCGATAAAAACAATATATTAAAAAAATTAATCTATAATTTTAATGAAAAATGCTCAAAATTTAATATAGTATTAATTTATGTATAATGTTTTAAACATTTTATTAAATAATTATTAATAAACCAAGTACCCTTATAAATAATTACTCAATTTCAATAAAATTTCTATATTTTGAATTCTGTGCAAAAAATTTAAATAATTTAATTTTTCGAATAAAGTTTTACAAATTACAAAATAAGTTGATAGTTTAGATACTATACTAATTTTAATAATGTTTCATAAAAATTTATCATTCTTTAAATAATAATTAAATAAACAATGGGAAATAAATAATTCTATAAGGGTGCAGTATATGTAATGAATTAAAAGTGCTCTAAATAAATTGTTTTCTCAAGAAATTTAGGTTACTACAGCATTTGTTAGTAAAACAGTTTTTTCTTATTTATTTTTTTTAGTCCATGAGGTCTTCCGTATTCATTGATTTAAAAATACAGGTTGACTTTGTTTCTTGCCTGAAATTTATTTAATTTTATTCATTTAAATAAGGACAAACAAATTTGCATAACAATTTATATAGTAATTATTTTAACGATTTATAAATTATTTTAACGATTTATAAATTATTTTAACGATTCTAATTAGTCAAAAATTTGTATATTCAGATGGAAATCTAAACAGACAAATATTTATTACTCTTAAAACGAAATTGAGTACTTTCATAGAAAAAGTGAAAGCAAAATCTGGTTTCAGCAAAGAAAGGATAACTGTTTTTAAAATTATTAACTAGTTGCCTACTATAATTCAGATATTCGAATTCCTGTAACTTAAATGTCTTTAATGTAATTCTCAAAAAATAATTTTTTTTCCAACATTTATTTTTCCAAATTTTTAATTAAACTTCAGAAAACCTTTTTAGCTTAAAAGTTAAACATTTAAAGCTTACTGAGAAGTTGATAAATTTTATAAAGTAATAAATAAAATAATCTGTTTCACCAAAAACCCCATTTGCTAAAACTATTAAACTAGATGTCTATTATAACTGAAAAATTTTAAAATCCTCTGCACATCAAATAGAATGAAATTGAATGTAAACATATATTAAAATCTTTATAAAGTATGAGTATTACTCTTTGTCGTCTGTTTTTATTTCCTTTTATTTAAAGATATTGGGAACAAATAATATGTTTCACTGTTGAGAAAGAATAGATTTCTAGTTTTCAACAATTATAGGTGATTTTTCATTTAATTACATTGGCATTCAAATATTATAAGCTGAAAATATATCGATTCACACAGTAAAATACTCCAATATCTGTATGAAATTATGGAAAATATATGGTGTATAAAATCAATAAGGAAAGTAAAACGTTTTTATTTACTATGAGATACATCTGGTATTGTATAGCAATCGCCTTCAGTTAAAAAAAAAAACTACCAAAAAAAATTTAAATGAAAACATTCAAATTTCTTCTCTAATTTAAACGTAAAAATTAATTTACTCTAAGTTTATTTGCATAGTAAATTTTTGGAGAATCTTTATTTTGTTTTTAGAAAAATAACGAAACAAGATACAAGCCAATGGATAAAGAATAAGTTATGAGAAAATACTCAAATAATTTTTTTTTATAAACATGCTCTTTTATTGACGATGACACTTGGCATGATACATCTGAGTTCTCAAAATAATAAATCTATGTCAAAACTGATGATGTCGGGATATTAAGAGATTTTGTCTCAGTAGGAAAATAAATTTTTCGCTGCATGTGGTAATTGTCAGAACTAAGATAAAATATTTGCTCATTTTTTCTTGGCGTTTTTTATAAGGCTAGTGATTAGAATCTCTGGTCATCATAATTTTGTTCTTGATACAAATAATCTTTTAACAAGGACACATTTTTGACTGTTTTTCACTCTCATTTTTCTTAATCTATAAATTATATTGTTTGTGTATGACAATTAATTTAATTAATGTTTTTCATAAAAATACCTAAGTTTTACAAATAATATTGTAATTTACATTGCTTATCATGATCAAAGGGAAAAATAATTGTTTAATTTTATTTTATTTTATTTAAATTAATACCTTATCTGTAAAAATTTTACTTCAAATATAATTATTATTTACTAAATTATTATAAATTTGAATGTTTTTGAATATAAAAATATAATTACACATATGTACAGTTATATATATATATATATATATATATATATATATATATATATATATGAATTTTTATTTAGAAACAATCTTTGAAATGAGTGAATTATAAATTAACTAAATAAATTAGGGAAATTCCAAGACTTTATAACCAAATTACTCATTTAAGAAATACAGTTTGAAAGATAATATTTACTGTAGTTAAATTACAAAGAATGTTAGAGTTGGAAAAAATGAGTAAATCATTATGTCTACATATACATCTGATTAAATAGCAATCAATTTATACAACTGTTTCAGCTGCCTTAATGTATGTATTGGATCAAGGACAAATTGCAATTGGAGGACTCTTGAGAAGAACAGAAAAATATATTAATTATACAATTCTTTCAGCTGGGTTAATCTATATATTCGGTCAATGACAAATTGTAGTTGGAGAACTATTTGAGAAGCACAGAAAATATATAATTTAGGTTTTGTTGGTCAGTGCAATCTCTGCTTTTTTTTAGCATGGCATGAATATCATTCAGCAATGTGTATCCTTTGCGATTGGATCAAGATCTGGTAAAAATTCAGAAGGAGACAGCAGATGATATACAAGTAATACTTGTGTACTATTTACTGCCTGCCTTAAGTAAACAGAGTGTAGGAATGGTTTATGACCTAAAAACTAGAGGATGTTGAGGAATTGTTTTTAAATGTTCACTGTGTATTACCTTCCAAGAACATTCCTTTATATGAATCATTACTGAAATAATGGACTGTATATATAGTAAAGAAGAGGAAATTCGGTATCTTCAAAGGATATCGAATGTAAAAATCAGAAATGCAAGAACTAATTATTATCGTTATTAAAGAAATTGGCATCAAATCTGGGTATTTTTATTCCGATTAGTATCACCTTACCACTAGAAAATGTCATGTTATTTGAAGCCTTATGCTTTCCTCAGTGAAAGTACTGATTCTTTTTAAGTCAACTGTAATCTGTTATATAAGGTACGCAATCTGCATGGGAAGACTCACTTGCTCTTTAAGTTTTTTCACATGCTAAGTTATTGTTATAAATCTCCATAATTGGCATGCAATGTAACTATGGGATAATCATTGTGATTTAGTTAAACAAACCAAGTTTACTTTTGAAAGAATGATGTTTGTAAATTGCATCATGTTGAAACAATTCGATAGAAAAATTTGCAATTTTATTTATTTTCTATATGTGCTACGCGGAAAAGTTTCAAATAGTTAGAAATTGAGTTACCTTGATAACAAATTAAGAACAAACTTATGTAATAATGACATCAATAGAAAAATATATTAAGAGAAGAATTTTCAAAAACAAGTTTTCATTTCGAATTGACTTTTCTAGACATATTTTTATTAGATGTTAAGCAGTTGTCATGCCTTTCATGATTTTTTCTGATTGTTGTCTTTGAAGTTTTGAGTTGAGCCACACTCATTTGTAAATGAAAAATGAGCCATTTTTAAGGTTATCATAAATACATCAATTATCTAGCTCATATTAAATTATACAAATAGTTGTTTAATAATTATCATTTTTTAAATATTTAATTTTTATTATTTCAAAATGGTGAAACAGCACAAATTTTTGCTTTAGGTTGAAACACCTACATTCAATAATACATTCTAATTTTTAATTTTATAAAAACTTTTGTCTTAAAGCACAATATGAATTAAATGGAGCTTATTTTATTTTTATGATTATTTGTGAATGAAATTCATAGTTGAAAATGTAGCATTTTATGCTCATTTTAATACTTGTTTTAGATTTATTATATAATTCATTTATTTATTTGGCAGCAAAGAACTACCCCCTTTTATAAATTCTTTTTAAGCATTTATCTTTTTCTTACTATGCAAATGCAATTCTATTAACTTGGCTTTCGGAACACGGCCGTCTTTTGATATTTGTTATAATAAAAAGAATCCTTTCATTTGGCAAGTGAAAAAACGGATTTTGCGGGAAAACTTTCTCCTTGCTTGTCGACCATTTTAATTAAGTGAAAAGTGCTTTTAGTTGAAGAGATAAAAAGTTTCTCTTTTATTTATTTATTTTTTTTTCTGCACTTTCCTTCGAACTCACTTTCCACAAATTCCTCGCACTTCAGGTTGGCTCAGAGCCAGAAATGTAGCATTTATTTTTGAAAACGCATCTATATTATATATAAGAAGTCAAAGAGTCAATTTCTAACTCACTACGTTCGAAATGTGCTCTTTCCAAACTGGTTTCTAAAAATTTCTGTTTTACATAAATAGCATGATTTTGGTTTTTAGGTTTCTATGATTAAATATTTTATCCAAAAAAAAGGTATATTTGTGTGTGAATATTTATGTAAAGTACTTCGTGTATTTTTTTTAATATTGGTTTATAGGGAATTAATGAATATTCCTGAATAAGGTGTTAAACTCGTGAATAAATTTCACTATTTTGTGAAATGAAATTCAGCAGTGTTAAACATTTATGTGCTCAATTCAATATCTCATAATCTGCGATTTCGAAATGAGGCACAATGACTATTACTGGAGTTTCAGCGTTGTCAAAGCATATAAAAGGAAGATTATAAGAGTGCTATGTGTAAAATTTATAGTGTTGACTTTCGTTAAAGTAAAAATGATTAGAAATCCTTTTAAATCACTTACATAATTCTATAACATAACATTAGAATTCAAATTATCCAAGCTATGTCTGCCCGCATTGTGGATTACAAGGATCACTTCCAGAATTTCAGAAAAATAAATTAGACTAAAGAAGGGAAGGGAAAATGAGGAAATGAAAAATGCTCATGAAAAGTGAAGGTAAGAAGAGAAGGGAGAAGATGAGAATGAGATAGATGCCATTTGAGTAATTCAAGAATATTCTTTCGAAAATTCCTGGATGTTCAGAAGTTAGTGCTGATTTAGGAAAGTGGATTATGAGTCAGACACTGGATTACAAATTGCAAATGATGGTCAATTTATTAAAAGATTCGAGTAAGAAGATGACTTTAATGTCCTGGTTGAAGCAGGCACGGATTTATCAGAGCCAGACAAGCATTTGCCAACTTTGGAACTACTTTGAAGTGGAGGGAGCGTCAGCTAGAGTCTTACCACATGCAAAATGCAAACTCATCGTCAAATGAATACGCGATTTGCTGCCCGAAAATGGAGGAAGACAATGAAACATCTTATTCTAATCAAGATGCTCAGCAAAAAATGGATTCAGAAAGATTTCATTTTACGACATCATACAGCATGTTCATTTACAGTATTGTTATGGCATACACACTATATTAATATACAGTCCTTGTAAGTAAATACCTTAATGTATGGAAATCTTGTTTTTCATTTAATTGATTAAAAGTTCTTTTTCTTTAAAAACAGAAAGTGTTTTGCAATTCTCAGCAAACATTTAAATTGGAAATGATTCAGTTAACCAAATTTTTGATTACCTGAATGGGATACGGTCCCGATTGATTCGGTTAACTGAATTTCTACTGTACATATATTTCTAAGGAGACACTAGTTAAAAATGAATTTTCGTTTAAATATGAGCAAAACTAAATTATGAAATAATGAACCTAATTTTAAGCAGAAGGAACAAAATGTATTTTAAGTAAGAATCAAAGCTGTTTGTTAGATAACAATATATATTTCTTCTTTAACTCCTTGAAAATAAATTGGCTCTAACTATAAACCTTGGATCTAATTATAATTTAAATATTCAAAAATTACAATTAATATCATCTATTTACTTTAAAGAGATTTTTACTGTAAAATTTTCTTTAAAATTTTATATCAATTCCCTTATAAATATATCTGATTTTATACACCCTCATGATATAAAAATATGTTTTTATTAACTTAAATATGTGTAAAACGTAAAAAAAAAAATTAGTTGTATTTTGAATACATTGCAACATTAATAACAAATCTCAAATATTTTTCTTGCACTCACATTATGATTATGTAACTGTGTGTAACTTATTTTACACACCATTCATTTAATTAAATATAAAAATATAGGAATGCAAATTCAAATTCAAAATCCTAACCAAAATAAATTAAATTTTATAATGTAAAGTAAAATAACCATTGATACAAAAATTGTCAAATTATTGTAAAATAAAAGGTTTATTTTGAAATTATTTTATTAAAGTAAATTTTTAAGTTCAATGAGATTATTCAATTTAAAGATTGTGGGTGACATTTTACAGAGAAATGTAGTTTAAAAAACCGATAAAAAATACATGCACTGTGGTTTTCATCTTATATGTTCATACAATATAATGTATTTTTTAAATTGAATTTTTACTTACGAAGTCACAATGAAAAGCAATTAAGTCATATTACTTAAAATTAATGAAAATATTTCATTGGTTGAAAGTAAACAAATGAGTATAAAAATTAATTTCAGCAGAAAAATACTTTTGAAGTTTTAATTCCACTAAATAGAACAAAAAAAAATTAATTGATGGCTACTCAAGATTAAAAAAAAAAATAAAGGCATTCACGACCAAAAAGTTTTTAATCCACGTAGAGTATCGACTTAATAAATGAAAGATGTTATAAGGCTCTTTTGGGTATCTATGACACAATGTCTACCTGGAGGAATTTGCAGGGATAGTAGGCTGTATTCTCTTAGTCGCAAATGAGAAAACACCCTAACACCCACCTTTACAGATAGGCATGCAAAAAACAGAAATCCAACATCCGAATCTATTCAACAGTATTTGTTCAAAACTGGAAATCTTTCACTCATAGTGCAATACTACCTTTAGGTTGAGGAACAATTCATAAAATAGAATTTGGGCGTCGCAAGCGGACAGCCTACTAGATAAGTGAGTATAAGGTTGTAAAATGTCCTCAGCGTGAGAAAAACCTATCACTGGGAGGTCACTTGGCCCCTTTGTCAGGCTGGAAAAGCACAACCGTTCCAGCAATAGTGCCCCAGTCCGGACGAACCAATGCATTGCTTGGCCGTGAACTTCCCCGAAGACAATCAGTTTGGTACCGAAATACACCAGAAGTGAATCACTTCCACAAGACCAACTTGAATGCACTACAACTGTTTATTGATAAGAAACGAAAATCACACAACAAAGCCGGGTCGCGTAGTTAGCACTGAAAGAGACAGTCACCATCATAAAAGCCATCTAATGGAATGTGCGCTCTAGGGGAGCTTGGTGGGAAAAAGGGATGTATTCGCGTGAAGCTAAAAGGATACCTAGAGAACCTCTAGCACTCACACCGAACTGATTTACAATTCTTCTGCAGTTACAGAGTAAGTCGCAGTCCGTCTATTGAAGATATCTTTTTGCAAATGTTTGTTGCTGTCGATTTGTTTCTACTACAAAAGTCCATGGTGAATAACATATCCAGCATGTCTCCGATCATTGATCTGTGGTGGTCTTGGCCAAAACAGATGCTTCCTGTCGGTATCGATCGTACTTTAAGTTGACAGTGACAATTCCTTTGTGGTTGCCAACCACCATGACAAGACAAGCTCCATTCCACCATGACAAGTGTTCCAGGAACTGAAATAGAATTTAAAATAGATTGTAAAAAAAGAAAGTATGTTCATAAATATCAATCACTCTCTTGATCGTAATTGATAATGTTTTAGAGTTTAGGTCCGCTGTATGATTCTGTTCTCAGAAATATCTAGTTAAGAATGTTACAGAATGAAATGAAATTGTAACTTTAAATCAAATTTATTATGATGTGATGAGATATAAAATCTTTAATTAATAAACTTGTTATATACATTTTGTACCTAGAGTCAAGCACAAACCTAAAATTTCAATATAATTACCCAAAGCAAATTTTCTAACTTATTTTAAAACTGTGTTTAACCTAAAAAAAATTTCAGTCTCTTTTTTAGACTTTTCAAATAAAGGTAGCTCTTTAAAAGACTTGATTAAAGAGCTATGATAAAAATAAAGAAAAATATTTAAAGAATAGTGATATTTTGGGAAAAATATTGAAACTAATTTCGAATAAACTTATAAAACGTTTTTATTCAATGAAAAATTAGTCTTCATTGTTTAAATATATATAAGTCGTATATTTACTAGGATAGTTAAAAGAACGTAAAAAGAATATTAAATGAATAAATTATCTATTTTCAACGACGAATTGTATAATTTACTCTGCTCATAATATTCTTAGAAATTAATGAGAAATAAATAATAAAGTATTCTATTTCTAAGTATTTTTTTTTGTCATCTCGGTTGTATTTTTCTCTCCCCACTCCCATGAGTCTCATTCATTAATTCATGTCATAGTTTTTAATTTTCACGACATTTCGGGAAAGAGAAGATCATGTGCCTCTTCTTGTTGCTATTTCCATCATTGTGATGGCATAAAAAATGAGAATTAGACATTCGATATCATATGTGACCTTCTCTCAAAGTCAATTGAAGGTCAAGTTTGTTCATATTTTTCAGAAATAAAACAATCAGGGTACAATTTAGGTTAGTATATTGCCAATAAGATGTAACGAATGCGAAAGAAATATTTTTAATCTATCTTAATTGAAAACTAAATTCGGTCCTTAAGCGGTTATATTAAATGTTTTTAACTGGATAAAAATTTCAGAATTTCAAGGAGAAAAAGAATTTTAAAAAATATATAGTTTGGGAAATTATTACTTATTTGTATAATGGAAAAATAGGAAAAACCTATGATGATGCAAACAAAATTCAAAACTATTAATTCCTTTTATTCTTAGAAAAAGTGTCTAAAATTTTTTTGCTCAAATTACTCTGCTTGTTAATTATAAGTTTGAAATTGTAGCTCATTAAATTTTTATCAAATAAATTTAATAGAGTTACACTCAAATAGTTATCTACTTCAAACTGAAAATTATCGACGACCCGTATGGATAAAAATTATAATAATGACAAAATAAACGCAAACACTCTGTTGCATCCATATGCATTGGTTACTAAATTTTAAAAAATGCTAAAGAAAAAAGTACCCGCAATAAGTGCTACCATTAACTTAGTCATTAAATAATTATTTTAAGCCATAATTTTATTTGAGGTACACAAGATTATTCTAGGACTTTTGAACTTGATTACCCTAAACTGAAGAATCGAATAATATCAAAGATTTAATTTTATAAAATGAGAAAAGAATTATAATAGTTCATTAATTGAATAAATACTTTTATATAATTTTTTCACCTTAATAACAACATTAACATTAATCACAAAATTACCAACATTAATCACAAAATTTTTTGCAATTTTCATTCTTATACTTCTTCTCAAGTAAGTTTTATCCCTCCAAGAGTAACTTGGTGATGTATTTTGGATAATTTATTTCTAATTCTTATACTTCTTCTCAAGTAATTATTAGAAAATAATTGGTTAAACATTTTAAATAACATATATATTGAATACTTTATAGTAAATTATTTTTTATTAAATACTACAAAAAGGCAGCTTATTAAGATTAGTGCTTAGGAGGGAAACATAGGTATCATTTGATTAAAATTATTTGGATTCATTAGCTTTTAGAAATATGTTAGTTACCTAAAAAAAAAGTAATTTTGGAATTTCTGTATTTTTTTACTTAAACTCTCAATTTTCGTCCAAGATTTAATAACAATTATGCATAAGAGATGAGACCAGTGGTTTGGTTGGAAAAATCTTCGTTTTCTCAACTTAATGAATTTTATACCCTCCCTTTCGAAAATCCATAGAATTCGCTAAAAGCGGCTAGGTTTCGTGAAATAGATCCTGCTCACAATACCATCCAAATAAAATGACACCTCTGGGGGTGGCAGGTCATATTTGGAGGTCTTCTGATTGATCCCAATTTTGAATTACAAAGACTCACACTCCTAGGGTTATGATGGCACACACAGGGTACCCCACTGTATAAAATGCCATCATATCCACTCTAACGCCAAATGGCGGAACCTAATGGCCAATCTTCAGGGCATTTTGAAACAAAAAAAAAATAAGTAAACAAGAGATTCTTTATAATATTGAATTATTGTAATAATTGAAGAATTTAAGCAAATGTATGAAATTTTTTTTTACAATTTAGTTTGCAATTCAGGGATCTTTTTTTTAGCGATGGTGGTTGTATTTTTATCAACTGATACCAACGGTAGTATCAATTTGCCATTAACAATTTTTTCCCTTCTAGTTAATATTTCTTCATGTTGAGGGTACTATTATTTCATTGGCACAGTTTTTTTCTTTAGCAACATCAAAAATTTTATTTTACATTGAAAATGATTTTTTTAATTTTATAATCGCGAAAATGCTTATGAATAATTTAATTACATATTTAACATTGAAGATAATCCAAACCAATTTACTTAACAAATTTGTGTATAATAATAATATTTTTTAAAAATAAAAAAAGATAAAAAAAAAACATCAGGTCTTTATTTTATAGCTTTCAAATATTCTTCTTTAGATAAGAAAATTATTCCTCGAATAATATATTAAAAAATCATAATCGAATGCATTCAGCATGAAATGCAATAAATAAGAGTCAATTAAAAAAAACAGACTATATATACTGTATCGCGTTAGATGTATGTATCTAAATCTGTCTATTGAATTTAAAGTGTATAGAAGAATTTATGAATTTATTACGAAAAGCTATATAATTTAAATATTTATTATAATTTAATTAACTAACTATCGTATTTTAATTTTAAATAAATTTAAACTTTAAATTTAGTTTAAAAGTAAATATTATCGGTATAGTATTTACTCTTATTCCTTAATTAAAAATTAACAAATGGTATAACTACAATTTTCTAAAGAATTTTTACTAATTAAACCTTAAAAGAGATTAATTTGCTCTAATCTCTCTGCACGATACAGAATTCACATTTCTTCATTAGTATTTTATATAAATCGTACTTCTCTCATTCAATATATATATCTACAAAAAGTATCTCAACACTAGAAAAAATTTTCTAAACAATTAATTAAATTTAATTAACGAACAGTAATTAGTTTGAATGTATCACCAAAATAAAGTAAAATTAAAAATTTAATAGCTGAAATTTTTATGCATAATAATATATTTAAACTAAATTACTAAAGATTATTTTAAATTGTATTAAATGAAATAAATATGTACTTATGTATAGTAGAAAAAGTTGCAACTCTTTTGCAAGTTTTCTTTCAATGAAAAATATATGTGATTTTATTTACTTATATACGTACATGTATTTAGTCATTTGGAAAAACTTTTACTTTTCAAATAAGAACTGCAGTAATATGTATATAAATTCTCTTTTTTTTCAATTTAGTGTGTGCGTGCACTCATACATTTTAATTATAATCAAAAATTGAGTTTGTATACATGAGATTATAGTTTTAATTATTTCCATTTATTTCCGACAGAAATGTTTTTCACTATTTACTGCATCAATTTAATTTGTGGGCGTTGCATTTAGCACTACTCTTTATAAACAACAAACAATATTTAATTTTAGTTTTTAAGAAAAGTTTACAAGTTAAGTGGAACAGAATCAGATGGATTTTTACACTGTGACAGGCGAGCGGCACGAATGTGAAGTGAATCGTCAGTACAAGTTTATAAGGTAAACAGTCTGTCGATCGGGGTTGAGTTGTACATCGCTGCATACTCTCCTCCCAATGTCAACGATACCAACTTGGTTCTTTCTGTACGAGTGGTTCTTGCCTCTGATGGCGGTGTAGAATCATCAATTGATGCGAGGTCAGTTCGTGGTTGTGGTAGGATAGGTCTGTTGTTTGCAAATATGTCCTCAGAGTTATAGATCAAGGCAGGTTTCACTCTATCCACGGACATGGTCACAGACTTTCCCTTGACATCCAAGTTTAGCGTCTTGTTGTTGCGCTAGAGCACACGAAAGGGTGCATAGTGGGGTTGCTGTAGTGGCTTCCTAACGAAGTCCCGCCGGAGAAAAACGTGTGATGAAGTTCAGAGGTCTCCATGGGCGAACGTTGGACGCCTACCATGGTGCTTGGTCGTAGAAGATTCATGTGGGCATGGAGCTTACCCACAAAGCTGGCAGAATCACAGTCGGGTTTGCTTTTGTGGAGAAATTCTCCTGAGAGTGCCAGGGTCTTTCCAAAGACCAAATCTGCTGGGGTACAACCGAGATATTCCTTCAGGGATGCACGGTGGTCAAGAAGAATTGTTGGGAGAGCCTCAGTCCAGCGTTCAGTGGCGTGGCACTTTATTGCAGTTTTGTGTTGACGGTGAAATTCTTATATCATTCCATTGGCTTGAGGGTGGAAACTCGTAGTTCGGGAATGGTGTATACCAAGGAACTTGGTGAGGGACCGGAACAAAGAAGCTTCAAATGGACGACCCTGATCTTTAGACACTGTGGCAGGGGTTCCATATCGCGACACCCAAGAGGTAAATAATGCCTTGGCAACAGTCTTCGCAGTGATGTCCTGAAAGGTTGTGCTTCAGGCCACCTGGTGAACCTGTCAGTCATTGTCATGCAATAACTGTCTGATAGTTTATACTGGAGTACTGCGCTTACTTTTTCTGGAAAAAGTTTCACACTTTGAGATGGGACAAGATGTATAGAAAAGTTAATTCTGCTACACTAAATTCACATTTCGAAACGTTCAGCTTGAGACCATGGAATTTCATTCGTTGAAAAATGGTCTTCAAGTGTTCCTTATGTTCTTCAGAACTATCAAAAAAGCAGAGGATGTTGTCCAAGTATACATAGCAGAAGGGTAACCCTCTTAGAATCTCAATCATGAACCACATAAAGGTCTGTGGAACATTCACTAACCCGAAGCATAGGCGAGTATATTCGTATAATCCCCAAGGTGTGGTAACAGCAGTCTTGGGTATATCGTCATCAGACATCGGAATCTAGTGGAATGCTTTGAAGATATCCAGCTTTGAAAAGACCTGTTTTCCATGTAGAGAATGGGCGAAGTCGTGCAGGTGTGGTATGGGGTAACTGTCGAATTCCGTCACTGCATTTAGACACTGTCTGTAATCTCTTACCGGATGCATAGTGGAATCCTGTTTAGGGACAACATGTAGAGGAAATCTCCAGGAACTCTTTGATGGGCGAATGATGCCTTGTGCAATGAGGAATTCAAACTCGGACTTGACTGCGTCATGCACCTTAGGATGTAATGGCCTGGGCCTTGATGTGATTGGATGGCCTTTGGTGATGATGTGATGGACTGTGTCGTGTGGAGTTGATTCTCTGAATGAAGTAGGATTTGTAATCTCTGGGAAGTGTCTCAGGATGTATTCAAAGTCATTAACGGCTGCACAGATGGTGGTAACCGATGGCTGAGATGCAGGCATTACTGAGCAGAATGTGTGTAGGGATGTTAGTTTGTGATCAGTTTCTTTTGTTTGAGGTCGATCAACAAGTAAAAGTGCGTAAGGAAATCAGCTCCTATGATTGGTTATGTAACATCAGCAATTCTGAATGTCCATAAGAATGCATTCTCAAACCAAGATCGAGTTATTTATTTACAAAGCCATATGCTGGAATTTTGGAATTGTTAACAGCATAAAGGGCAAATTTGCATTGTGACGATATTTTCTTGTTTGATTCCTGTTGGAGAACCAAAATCTCCGAGCCAGAGTCAACCAAAGAACTTTAGTCTACTCTTATGGTCATGGATGAAGAGCTTGCTGGTCTTGGTTGTAGCCTCCGATGTACCAGATACTGTGACGTGCCTAACAATTTTTTTTTTTTTTTTTTTTTTTTTGAAAAACACAAGGTTGTTTACAGTTCAAGGCACGATCACCAAACTTCTTACGGTGGAAACAAAGTTCCCTGTTGTTGTTGTTCAATGTGGGTTGCCTGTTCGAACTCGATCGGCTACGGGACGATCGCCGGGACGAATATGTGTTTCGTGAGAAGTTGCCGTTTCCAGACAGCTCCGCGACCTGAAGGGATAGCTCCTCCAGCTTACTTGTTAAGATGTCCGTAGATGAAGGTGTGGACGGCTCAGTTGTGGCAGCACATACAGCTGCAAGGGACACGATTTACGCCACCTTATCTGCAATAATTGCCAGATTGTCCAGTGAATCGGACGACGCTGAAAGGACCGTCTAGATGTGGGGTGGCATCTGCTGCATCCACAGGTTCTGCAGGAAGTTTTCTTGCAATTGCGTGCCAGCGAGGTCGCGCATCTTCCTGAGGAAATGACTTGGCTTTTCATCACCCAGCTGGAGATAACATAGCATTTCCTGCTGAACTTGGTACCTTAGAAATATTTTAAGATTTTCTTAAATATATCCTAGGGTATATAATTATTATTCAATATATATATATATATATATATATATATATATATTTATTACATTTAAATTATAAATAATTGTTTAGTATATTGTTCTAGATCTTTTTGCATTTTTTATTGCTGTTTTACCACATATATATTGCATATGAGGAAAAGCGAAAACTTAAAAGCACATATCCCTATAAATAAAAGGAAAAATAGAAATAAATTTTTTTATTTACATATGCGTGGAATTGAACCAGAAAAATGCTTTGTTCCGAAAAAGAACAGTTATTTTTAAATCACAGTTAGCCATCGTTTCCAAATAAACTATAATGTGCTCATATATATTTTTAACATATAAGACTCTTAACTTTTTCAAAATATATTTATATTAAAAATCAATCCATTTTAATATAAAAGAATTTAGTATTACTTGCCCTGTGTGTGTGTTTCCAATATATATATATATATATATATATATATATATATAAGCTTAATTGTGACAATTTTCATCACAAATATATTTTAAAAAATATATATTTAATTTAATTTAATTTGAGTTATACCAAATTTATATAAATAATTATTTTTCTATCCAAAAATTTTTCCAATCAAAAAATTGTGATAGTAATACCCTTCACATTTTCCTTCATTGTACTCTTTTAATTCTTCCATTCCTCCCTCCCCACACACACACCACGAAAAGGTAGATGTCAAGTGTTCTATCTAAGCGATTTCGAAATGGCATTCAACTTTCACTCTCTTGCAAATGCATCCGAAATTTTCCTTGACCTATGTAAGGGAAAGGGTAACGAAATACCAGAATGTGTACATTTTTTCCTTTTGGAAAAGCCGGCTTGTTTGCATGAATCAGGAAATTGAAAATGGCGCGAAATGAAATTTTCAACGAGACATAAGGCGACCTTGAAGATGCATTTCTCTAATTACCTTTCCAGTTCAAGGCGAAGGGAAACAACTGTGAAATCGGCGTTTCCTAAAAGTAAAATTGCTTTTCTGCTGGAAACTAACAGCATGTATTTTATTGAGGTCTTCTGCAAAAGGAGAAGAATACTTGCATCTAGGAAAACCTTAACTGAAACCTGCTAAATTTCAGGGAAGTAATTTTACACAATTGTTGAATGTATACTGGATTGTAAATGAAAATAGTGCCAATTTTTTAAAGGTGATTTTCTTCTGTTCTTGTTTCTTTTTTTTCCCCTATTATTTGAAAGCGGTGATTAACATTTGATATAACAATGTAAATTTTGTTGTATGGAATTCCCGACACTAACAGAAAATTGTTAAAATGTATTATTCTCAAATATAATAAAATTCTTATCTATTAAAATACTATAATCACATATACATACATATACTCATTGGCATAAATTAAACAGCTAGGCTATAGAATTCTGAAAAATAGAGAATGTTTACTTTGAAATGTTATTAAAATAGTAAAAACGAATAAATATTTAATATTTCTTATAAATATTTTAATCACATTAAAATTTAAAGTGTTTAATATAAAGATACTGTGTTTATAAATTATATTTCATTTATAAAAAATAATGAATAAGTTGGTGGGTTAAATAACATTAACTAATATTTATTCGTATAACTTTTTAGATGCATTAGAACATTTTTAGCAATATTTAGTAGCCTTAACAATGCATACCTCAAATTAAAGTGTATGTTTTTATCCTTAAAAGTGGCTATAGATACAGATTTAAATGTTACCACGTTGGTCTTAAAAATCATAAGATAATTTTTCTTTCTTAGAGAACTTTCAAGACACACAAATATGTAACTCTAAAATATCGTAAAGCTTTGCAGTAGATTATTCTACAATAGACAAGCATAAAATTTTTACAAGTTGAAATTGCTGCAAATACATCTGAAAATAATAAAAATTAAAACAGTAGCTATTGCAAATACTTATCCACAAAATGATAGTCAATTAGATTAATGAATAATGGGAATAAAAAATCTGTTTAGCATAGTTTTGTTGGGATTAGGGAAAATTTTCTGGGTAGTCATTTTTTTTATTGTTATAGGAGGCATGGGTGTGGAAAGAATAGTGCCAGCTCAATTATGACCTCACCTGACCGTGGCTCAAAACAATGAGGTATTTGGTGACAGGCGAGTAGTCTTAAGGTATAGTCCACGACTCGCATACACACATTCATGCATTTGCAAAGAAGCATTAAAATATCAGATAACACTTAATGCTCTTTGTATAGTCTAAATGTCCTGTGAGCAAACTCGACTTCGCTTTTCAAGAATCACATTTAGCTCTATAATTAATAACTAAAATAAAGTATACACTTTTTTTCAAAAATAAGCGTTGCTGCAAATACAATTTTGAAATAATTTTTCTCAAATTATTTATATTTCTGTGATTTTATGAGTTAAAATATATTTTAAAGGCAGCCTTGGTTAGTCTGTCTTATTGTGATCAGACTCTATTATACTAAAGCTATATTTCAAGGCATGCTATAATTTTTAAGGAACTTATCAAAAAGAATTCAAATAAATAATTTATCTTAAAGATTTCACACACACACATCTCTGGGCTCACTATGGGTTCGGCTCGCGCTTTTCAAAATAGAAAATCCCAAGTTCGATTCTAGAATTAATGAATAATGAGAAATAAATGTTGCCTTTCGACTTTCAGTATGTACAGTTATAAGATGCATGCTTGGGAGTTTTCCACGATTCCATTTTTGTAAGATATAGGTAAGTTTCCTTAGAAATTCTTCCGAAAGACAAATGTTCCTACGGCTATATTCTATGGTTTCCCAAATGCTTATGACAACTTTTAGCAGTTCACTACGGTGTGTCAAAGGTTTCCCTTTCTGAGACAAATTTGACCGAAAATAACATAATATTTAAATAACGAATAGTAATGCTATTTATTTTACTTATATGAATGTATTTTTCTCTCTTCAATTACAACTGTTCACACTAAACTAGTCTCTACTAAGTACTGTAACTATTATTTTGTGAGCTTTCTTTTTAATAACTAATTCGTGTATGAACTCTGATATTGATCATATTATTTAAAAAATACCTTTTTAATTTTTATACCAGGCGAAACTTTTCATTTGAATAAATTGGTCCAGTAGTTCTTAAAATCGTCTTATGTAAAATTCCTTTTTTAAATTTACATTTATCAAAGATGAGCTTTAACAAATTTACGGTTAACAAAACTGATGCCTAAATTGGTCTATTTTTGAAAAATAACGATCTCTTGTTAAATAGTTGAGAATATGTTGGTTGCCTATGAAGGATTTTACTAACGGTCTCAGTAGGAATTTCCTGTGTTCGCGAGAGAAATATGATGCAAATTTTTTTTCCTGACAAATTATTGTCATTTAAAATAAAATAAACTCTCAGAAGCTTTCTGACTTGTTTATTTTGTTCTTTCTTTTTCTGTGAGACATTTTTTAACAGATGCATAATTGTTTCTCTGACCGAATGCCCTAATACATTGTTGCGGAGAAAGCCAAGTCAATGATGTCTTTCTTAAGAGGCTTCTGACCGAGCTTTTGCTGTCCAGGAAGTCACATAATTGAAACCAAGAGACGCAGAAATCATCTTTCCTTTTTATTTTATTTATTTTTTTTCTTAAGTGGATTTCGCACTTCGAAAGCAGTTTCGTTATTTTTCAAGCGTGAGGAGGAGAGAAGGGAAGTCAAAAGAAGCCGAAACGACATTTTATTCCTGGATTTTTTTATTATTTTGTTTTTGATTTTTGACCATCAAGTAAAAGTGCTGATTGATATAATACGTGAGTAAACTCGACGATGACGCGATCGTATTGAATTGGCGGTAAAATCAGCAAAATTATTTCACTTGCAGTTTCGTTCGTTTACCGATTTTGCGAAATTTTATATAGCACCGATGCTGAGTTTGTTGTCTTAAATTTTAAAAAGCAATAAAAATGTTATAACTATTTGTATTAGTTAAGGTATCTATCCACCTATAATCCAGCAAACTTTTTCTTAAAAGTTGATTTTAACTTCCTTTTATTTAGTTTTTAGATAAATTATGACGTAAAGGCATGAAATTTTAATTACATATATTATACTTATTATGAATTTGGTTATTTTCTGGTAAATTTTAGTTAAAATTTAACAAAATGGTTAATTATATTGAAAATTGTGATGCATCAATCTTAATTTAATTTGGGTATAAGGTTTATGTAACAATGTTCTTTGAAATGGAGCAAAATCTAATGAAAATATTCAGCGATACAGAAAACATGGATAAGGATATACAGCAATATGCATATTTTAAGAAATTTTGCTGAACATATCCTTTAAAAGCAGCTGTAAATGAAAAAAAAAAATCATCAGATGTCTTAAAAATTTTGTTCCATTTCTTAACTGATAATAAAAATATGTAAGCCGAATATTATTTAAATATCTCTATTATTAATTGATATATCGTGTTAACGGCGAGGAGACAGTTGAGATTTTGTGAAAAACAAAGTTTTAAGAAAATAGGCTTTAAAGTGATAGTTTTGCTTGTGATAGCGACTATGCTGCCGCTTCTTTCCGAATGTATAATATATTGTGCTTTTTTTTAATCCATTGAGAGAGCCAATACAAAATATATTTTTCTCTATGAGAAGTTTTTAATTATCAAGTGATTAGCATGTCAACTCTGTTTAACAGATTGCTCAATTGCTAAGGTACTGAAAGCACTTTGAGTGTACATTTCTGAAAAAGAATTTTATACAAAGTGATTTGCATTCAAGTATCACAAGGAAAAGAAAACCTTGAAAAACTTTCGAGTACCCATTCTGACAGATATACAAGCATAAATACACAGTAGAAGTCCAATCATCCGAATCAACTGGAACCGGATCTCTTTGGGGTAATCAAAAATTCAAATAATTGGATGTTTGTTTTAAAAAGGGTCTATATTAATTAATTATATTGTTTGTTGAAAATGGGATGAAAAAAAACTACTCATTTTTAAAGAAAAAGTATTTAAATGAAAAGACAATTAATTTACATATAAATTTATATTTACAAGTGCTGTATATTAGTACAGTATGTACGTTACAGTACTGTAAATGAAGGTAAATGCTTGCTGAATTATCAAAGCTTCGTTATCTTCATCCGTTTTCGGGGGCAGACAAGTCGATTATAAACTTGACATTGAGAATTTGCATGTGGTCATTTTTGGGTTGATGGTCTATTAAAGCAGTTTCAAAGCCGGCAAATACTTCACTAACTGATGGTCCCATGTCTGTTTTAACTTGGACATTAAATTCGTCGTTTTATTCGACACTTTAAATACGTTTACCATCATTTGCAATATGAAATCTAGGGTTTGACTTTTAATCCACTGTGTACTGTATCTTCAACTCTAACATCTGAACATCCAGGAATTTTCAAAAAAAAAAAAAAAAAAGTTTTTTAATTCCTCAAGTGACACGTCATTTTCATCTTCTCCTTTCTCTTATCTTTCCTTTTCCATAGAGCTTTTTTTTCCGTTATTTTCCCCCTCATCTTCAATCTAATTTATTTTTTTTAATTGTGAAAGTGATTCGGATAGAAGGATTTCGCATAGTTGAATTTCTATTGTACCACTATGTTTATTGTTACTTAAGAGTAACTTGAATTCAATATTGAAATGTGAAATGCGAGGAGCTAGTTTTTACCATTTGCACACAGTAAACCATTCTTTACATATTTTGATATGGTGTATTAGATATTCTAACGAATTACTGTTTTTGTAATCTATTTTAACATACACTTCTTGAAGTGTCTCTTCAGTTTTTCATAGATAGCAGACCTTATTTATTTGCTACAAGGAAGAGAAACGGGAAAATTCTCAAACACCTATCTTGATAAATGCGCATTCCGAACGGATATATATTCTTCACATATTTTGACACCATGTCGGAGATAACCTAATCCCCTAAAACTGTGGTAAGGTATTTTAACGTCCATCGCATAAGTTGCTTTCCGGAGAAACTTTTCAAAGACAATTGATTGTATTTACGTTTCGGAATAGAAGATACCCGGAAAACTCTCAAGCATTATCATCGAAAGCGAGCATACAGAAACACAAAGGCATTTGTTGTTCTTCAGCAGTAATTGGAATCGAACCCAGGATTTGTCATTCTGAAGAGTCACAAGTACAAAAAATAAATTTACGACACACAGCATCTGTCAGGAAGCGCATATAATTATTAAATATAGTAGCTCATTTCTCTTTTAGTTATCTTCCACAATATTCACTGTAGAATGTATTTGCATATCATCTGAATGTCTGTATGTATCCTCAGGAACGATGAACTGCTCATATTTGGATTGTGCAAGCCAAAAAGAATAAATGTTGATTTATTTACTGTTTCCTTTCCTTTATCCTGTCACGAAAGCAATTTCCATTTCGGACCAGTTTCATAACTTGTTCAGCTGTGTACTCCTCAAAATGTATCTTTATTGTTGAATCTTTGTGGTTTTTAATATTCCGTATTAAACAGTGAATATGACATACAGTAATCATAATTCATTGACGAATAAAATTTTGTAAAACTCGCATTTTTTTGCATTAGTGACTTTTTTTATTATATTTGTTATATTTTTTGTTTTTATTATCATCAATGTTTAATTCCTATTTATTGAAATTATTATTTACAAATTTCTATTTAATTTATCTTTAAGTATATCCTCACGAATAATAAATTTCGAAATAATCTGATATCAGCATAAAGTACAAAAGTATTCTAACTCTCTCTATCATTGAATGAAAAATTTACTCTGAAAATTTTACGGACTGGTCTAAAAAGATAACAGTTATTATCAATGGGAAAAAGTTGTAAAACCTCCACAATACAAACAATAACATTTTTTATTTACATTTTAAAATAATTATATGTTATCACTAAACGAAAACTTTTATCTCTAAAGTATTGATTTTTGTTTCCTACGCATTAAAAAAGATATTATGTAACCGCTTATCTTCTACTATTCTGGTAAAAATAACCGTCAGAAATATCTAACTGATACTGTTTATTTATGATTATTTACGCACGCATCTAAGGTAACGTTTCTCATAATATTCAATATTTATTAAAAATATATCAAAACAAATAATATTTTTGTTTTATACGAGACATACATTCATAGAGAAGCATTAAAAACTTATACACATATATAAAAAAGTCTGAAGTTACTTGTAAATCCAATTGGATTTTGAAGTTATTTCTAAGCTTCATGTGTGAAAAGCGAGACCCTATTAAATATTAATATACTAAATTTTATCCAGGCTGCAAAATATAATTAATTGACAAAAAAAAAAGGAAATTGTTGAGGAACACATCAACTTTACAGTGAAATCCATGCACAGAAAGTCACATAAAACTAGCATAATTTTCGAGTACTTTTACTATGAGATACTAGCCCCCCAGTGTGCATTTTATTTATGCTTTTTATATGTTGTGCTGTTACTGTGGTGCATACTCAAGAAATGCGTTGAAAAACAACGAAATGAAATGCTTGCAAAATTATATAAATAAAGCTTGCAGAAGTTCTAATACTTCATTCTGATATTTCAATAGGAAGAAAGTACAAAGATGCAAATCATGTCCAATGAAATTAAAGATACGATTTTAATCAACAAGTCAGCGTGCCTGACTACGGATAGGGAGGTCCTAGGTTCGAATCCCGGTTCAGGGATGGATGTGCTTTCTCTCTCTCTCTCTATCCTGTCTTTGTCCTTTCCTTGTGTGTGTGAATGAAGTATGAATGATGCCTACCATATAAACGGGTCCCTATGGTATGTGCGAGGGTGGCCCACCCCCTGTGGTGCACCCGGAGCAACGCCTCAGCGGCTAAGAGGTCGCTGTGTCTGGTCGGTTCCTTGGTATCAAGGATCAATAGATTAGTAGACTCTGTTGCAGTTGTAACTGTCTATAATCTGCCATTGGAAAAAAATTTAATGTATATGCAGTGTTTGAGAAAAAATTACTTCTTTTCTGGACGAATTCCAGAAATTCTTGAATATTTAACAACTGGAACTGCATTTTTATAATAATTTTTCACATACAGTTTTGTTAGAAATTTTGTCATGTCTAGTATTCGCTTATGATTCTTTTTTTTTTCCGGAACATACTATATCAAAAAATTTAATTACTATTACTTGCATTAAACACAGAAAAATTATAATTTTTACCTTGTTACATTTGAAGCGTTAACAATAAAAGGTACTTGAATAACATAAAAATTTAAATAAGATGAAAATTTATTGTTCTCATTCATGAGTTGGATTTCATTCCTAAATTAGTAAAATATATTTTATATTTTACTCTGAATGAACCAAGCTTTTGATTAAAAGAAAATTGTGATATTACTACACTTATTTTATATCAGGATTTTGTAACAAAATTTGATTTAATGACCGCAAATGATAAAGAAAATATAAATATTAAAGTTAAAATAAAAATATTGAAAATGAATTTCATTTATCGTACTTTATGTATAACGTTATTTAAAAAAATTTGAACTCAATATTGGTTCATTTATCAATGTCTTGGTTAGTATATTTTACTTTTCCGTCTGTTAGTTATGTGCCCGAGCTTTAGATGGAGCTACGGATATTAATGAATATTACACGGTAAGCATAATCTATGACTAGTCACTTAGAATGAAAGACTATTGTCCCTATTGAGCATAGGATGAAGAATGTTCTGTTTTGTGAATGTATTTGTGTTGTACTTAGAAGTTTCCACTATTCCTTTCCCTTACCATTAAAAAATTTACCATGAAGACACACCATTATGGATATAAAAAAACTCCTCCCTTACAATGGCACACTAAATATAGTCATAAAGTACATTTATTAAATTAATATTTTACTCCAGTCCAATACTAATGTAGAAATATGAACAATGAATGCAATATGAATCGATCTTACAAGTTTGTTTAATTTCATATTGTTCAAACAAATTTACCAAGTTTGTTTATAATGTGAGAAACTATTTAATATTATTTAAAAGTTTTCAATCTTTCTTAAAATTGCTTTAAAAAAAACAGGAGATCATTAATTTAGAACTGATAGTGAGGTATGACACGCATGAGAAATGTTTAAGCAAACTGTTGCCCTTTATTAAAGGTGAGTTAATGTTTTTATTGTATTTTCTTTCGCGTCACAGTTTTAAGAACTCTTCACCATACTGCAATTTCGTTCGTAAAACATCTTAGAAACACAACTGCTACTTGTAACTACAGTGGAAATGCTTTCCGAAAAACACCCAAAGAAAACAGCGGCACTTTTCGACCTGTTACAAAAGACCTTTCTTCTTTTTTATGTTGAATACAAATCAGGAATAAAAATAGCTGTCGTGTTTTTTTCCCTTATTAAGGTCATTAGAACATTATACGTCATTGGGATTTTTTTTGTTAACAATTTCAATGCAAGAGAATATCAGATTTTTTAGGCAAAACAATATTATGAACTAAGTCAAAATTATTTTCAATTAAAAAGTTACTTTCACTATAACCCTTATATATATATATATATATATATATATATATATATATATATATATATATATATATACATATATATATATATATATAATATATATATATATATATATATATATATATATATATATATATATATATATATATATATATATATATATATATATATATATATATATATATATATATATATATATATATATATATATATATATATATATATATATATATATATATATATATATATATATATATATATATATATATATATATATATATATATATATATATATATATATATATATATATATATATATATATATATATATATATATATATAAATATATAAGGGTTATAGTGAAAGTAACTTTTTAATTGAAAATAATTTTGACTTAGTTCATGTTGTTTTGCCTAAAAAATCTGATATTTTCTTGCATTAAAATTATATATATATATATATACAAAAAGCAATTCATTTTTCACTATTTGCGATGTTGTAATTTTATAAATATAAATACGTTTTTATATTAAACTTCCCCCAAACACGATTTGTTTAAATTGATCTTATAATGTTAGTTATGTAAATAAGTTAACTAAGTTGATTTTGTTTGCTTCTATTTCGCTCTATGGTCATTTTTTGCGCATAAGGTCTGATTGGATTTGGACGATAAAATCTAAATACGAATTCGGGGGGAATCGCTACAAACATCAAAGCTCAAAACGGGGTCCTCGAACTGTCAAACCGTGGGCAATAGTGTTTACTATTCGGTTGTGAGCTCGGTGTTGATGCATTAGTATCGTTCCAATAACAATTAACGAAATCTTTGTTTTGTCATGGCTTAAGAAACTGCTAGATGAAAAGAAATTTAATGTTATAAGACTTTACTTTTTCTGTTTATCAAATTAGTCAAAAAAAAAATCAGTTATCTTGAAAATAAATTGTAAAATATAATTTTCCTTACAAATTTATTCGTCTAAAATTATGCAACAAAATTTAATTATCTGAAAAATGTCTTAATTTTCAGTATAATCTTATGATTTTTTAAAAAAAGTATGTCATATTTCTTTATTTTTTTTATTTATTATCACAAAATATCTTGTAACCTTACTTACAATATCTATTTTATAAATTCAAATATCAGCAATATCACCCAGCTGTACTTAAATATTATAATATTGATATCAATTGATATGGTCTATATTTTTTATTTACTTGATCATAACTTTTCATTAATAACGGAGAAGTTTTAGAAAAAGTATTAGCTCAATTTCCATGTTAATTACAGGTTTTCGAATGAAGTATTACTTTCTGATCAGTCTAGTGATACAGTTGTTTCTATTTTATTTAGTATTAATCCAATATTATCATATAAGCACATAGTTATGTAAATAAAGCTATTTATTTAACATTTAAGACGATTTATAAAGTTTTATGTAACATCAAACAAGTGTAATTCTGTTTACAATTTTTAGTAATCTGTTATTTCTATTCATTTGCTATTTATAAATTAGAGCTTTAATTAAGGAAAGATTTCATGTGTATCTTGTAAATGTCTAGGTAATTAGAAATGAAATTTTATGAATTAATCATGTTCACATTCTTAATGCGCATCAGATTTGGATAACTATTTTAAAATTCAAAGTAGTTTTCAAAATTCTAAAATATGGGAATCGGCAACTCTAGTTAAAACTACTTCAGTGAAAAGATTGATGCTATAATATGGGAAACAAGCAGCTTATTTTGCGTTTTATGCGTCGAAATTACTTCTGAATTTTGCAACGAACTATTTTCGATGATGTGAATTTAAAATCTTACCATTTATTAAGCATAAATTCTGTATCTGAATTCTAAGAATAAACGTACAAATATTCGTTCCAAATTGTAAACAAATAATTTGAATGAGTACTATTTTATCGGAATGAGTACTTGTGTTATGATAATACAAATGATTGTTTTTCCATTGAAACATGACTCCAAGTTAATCGAATCGGAATGTTTATTTTGTAAGACTCAGTGTAATTTTATCATTTTTGAATTGCATTACAAACACTTCATAAGCCTAATTCTAATTGTTAATATTCAGATTTAGGCTTAAGTAGCGTTTTTAATGTTAAATAATTTAATAATAAATTTTTGATATGATACTTACTCAGATTTGTGTCGATAAAATGAGTGGCCTTCAAGTAATCAATTAAAATTTTAGCTAAGAAAAAAAAAAGAATAATTTCAGGAATTTGCATAAATTGTCTAAAACAGAAGATTGAATAAGAATATTATTTAATTCCATATAAAGTTTAAAATTGGTTATGTTATTTGCAAATGTTCGAGATCATTCCTTTATGTGTTATCTATTTATTTATTAGAGCATTTTTGATACGTTTACTTAATCTCATGCAAATGAAATGTTTTAAGACAAGTAAATGTAAAAAGTGGAATAGCACGTGATTTTATTGCATAACTTCACTTTACTTATGGCAATATATTGACGTCAGCAATCGTGTTTTCAGCATTACTTTCTGGTTTTACAACTGACTTTCAGGTTTATTTATTTAAAAATTGCAAATGTGTTTTCCAAGAAATTTATAGCTATTCCTTTGGAGAAATTTCATAATTTTTCTACTTTCATGTTTCAATATTACTTTCACTTTTCAAACGGATCTCATATGGTTTCCTAAAATATTTACTTGTTTTATGATCTTTTAAGAACATTTTGTAGCGTCTTATGTGATGATATATAATTTGTATGCTAATAGAGTACCATCAAACTTGCTCTATGCAAGTTACGAATACCGTAAATTACGTTTAGCTATAAATGTACGTTTGAAATAACACAATTAATTATTATTTTTAATTAAATATGATAGGGCCCTTGAGGTTTCGGTCTTTTCTGAATGTAGTAGTAGTTTCTTGTACAGCGGGCATGTTTTGAACGTAGTGAAATTAATTCCGTAAATCAATGCATCATTTTTAAATTTTATACAGTCAGTTAAATGTGTTTAAAGGCTCTCCAGTGTTACATGTGTTCTGAATATATTTATATACAAAAACAAAATAGTATGGAAAAAATAGAGAAAATCAACGGTAGTGATGGCAAGCATTATAATACAATGTAATAAAAATTTTATTATGAAACTTCCATCTAACTCTCCATATTATTAACAAATAATATTGAGAAATAAGTATTAAGATCAAATTTAGTAGGCTTTATTTTTAAACACTCAGTTGCTTCATATACAACAATTTTAGTTGATGAAATATATTAAAACTGTTTCCCACCATATACAAATTTCTGAAAGAATATGTCTAAATTTGGAAAATCTATTTTAGAAACAAAATATAATTTAAAAACTAATTCGCATATTTTCATAGATTTAAATAATTGACTAATTTTTTTAATAATTTTAATATATAATACTCACTTAAATTACTCATTATTAAATTTATAATATCAGCAATTATTCCCTTCAGTGGGTTGATAAACTGAGTACCAAGCATTGTTGAAAACTAAACACTGGGGGTATTCACGTTTGGCTGAACACCTAATCAGGATATATGCCTGGCACCCAAGGTCTTTTCGGTCAGGATATATATATATATATATATATATATATATATATATATATATATATATATATATATATATATATATGCTAAATAATACTTATCGAATGTACTTTATGTACTTTTTAAGCTTAAATTTTCTTTATTATAAGTTAAATAGTGATTAATTTAAATCCTCATTATTATGTAAATAATAGCAAATTTAATCATTTATTGAAGTTTTTCATAAATTTTTCCATCATCATTCAATCTAACTCTTATCCCCATGAGACCACCAATAACATATTATATCAAACCAGGATTCTATCCATATCTCATTCGCTATCCCGGATGCAAATTCAATTGTTGTCATTATAAATTTTTCAGTCGCAATATTTTATTAAATTCAAGTATAATCAAGAGATTTTTTTTAGATTCATCACACAAGAGATCATTTTTAAGAGAATATTTCGTAAATTAATATATGTATATTAAAATCTATGTGTAGTTAAAATAATTGAAAGTTTTGTCTTATTTTGAAAATTGAAGGTAAATACTTTCAAATTACGATAGTTCTTAAAAGAACGATAGTTGAAGAGTTGAAAGTCTGCAAAATTGGCGCTATCTAACAAGCATGTTTAGTTGATATTTGAGTAATGCGTTTTTGCCTGCGAATTAAATTAATAGAATTCAAGTGTTAAATTTACAAACTCTATTTTGAAAACTGGAATAAAAAAATAAATAATTGAAAATTAATTCAAAACTCTGAAGAGATAGCGTGTAGCTAATCTACAGGGTTTCCTGTTTGTCACTTCCGCTTAACCGTTGACCACGATCGTTCCAAAGAAGCTTATTTGTCTGTTGAAATTGCAATTGATTCACTTAAAAATGCTATACAGAATTTTGTTTATAATATACTTAGAGAACTTTAAATAGAGATTTTATGCAAATAATATAATTAGATATTTTTTCTTTTATAAACTGCGAAATAATAACCGAAAAGAGAGAAATGTTATTTCTCTTTTAAGGAAATTTTATCAAACTATTACATTTACATTAAAGCTAAAAATTAATTGCATTGTATTATTATCTGTTATTAATTTAAATACGAAGTACACAACATAATCTCAGTTTTAAAATAGTATCTATTGTCAATCTGTATATCACGAGATATCATGTGCCAAATATTCTCATTTACTTAATTTTTATTAAAGGTAATGTAAAAATAAATATTTTATTTGTTATTTTCTGGAAAGTTTGAGCAAAAAATCTATTTAAATGATAGCACATTTAAAAAAAAATTCCAATATTTCGTCTCACCAGAAATAATATACTTTGTATGCTTTATTTATAACTTCATTTGTTGTATCTTACGCTATTTATCTGTTATTTAATTCTGAGATAATATATTGGAACACCAACAACGTCAGCATTTTATTTCTTTTTATTTCAGCCACAGTTTTCACCTTGATATTTCGCATCAGCCTTAATTATCTGGCCAAAAGCATAAAATTTATTTTAATGCTTATCAACAAAGTTAGGAAGGGTAGAGCCAAATTTCAAGGTTAAATTAAACCTGTCGGAACCGGAAAATAAAAAGAAGATACTCTTATTCAATGCTAACATTGAATGAGTGAGCTTTGTACCTTTTCTGTGGGATATTTTTCATCTTCTCTTTGTTGGATAACAAATGTAAATTTATTGTGATTTACACACAAACTGAGTTCCGTATTCCTTATCTTATCCCACTACGAATAAAAGCTTCTTTTTGATACTGTTACTTTTTTTTTAGATAAGGTATTTTGTGCGTCTAGAATATTTTATGGAATATTTAAAAACTTTTTTAAATATAATGTGAGTTGTATGTTATAAACAAAATGTTTAGTCTATCTTTAAAAGCACCAATGACTAAATTATGTAAAATATTTAAAAAATATTCAAAGTTTAATGTTTGAGGCAAATATAACAAACAGTCAATATATATTATTTTCAGGTCCAAAATATCAAGATTTTTCAAAATTTAATTTTAAGATTTTCTTAAATAAAGAATATTAACCATCAAATTTCTTAAAAAAATCGCCAGAAATTTGATTCTGTATAGCTTTAGATAAATAACTAAAAGAATGTTATATTTTGAAGTACATAAACTGGTGTAAAAAATTTGGCGTTATGAGAGTTATTCTACAAAATGATATTTTAAAAAAACAGAATAACTTATTTTCATTCAGAGCATTATTGAGAGATTTTAGAATATCAAAGTTCAAGGAAACTTAACCACTCTTGAAATTTAAATTTCATTCTTGATAGAAATACCTATGAATAAAATCATCCCTTTTAAATGTCACTCACAAAGAAGTAAACTATGTAGGCTGTCACGTCAATTTCATCTGAATCCGATGCCACAATGCTTGACTTTAAATTCAAAGAACATGCGGAAAAAAAATAGTGAGTAAATCATAGGATTTACTCTCGTAAAAAAAATAGAAGAGGTGAAAAATATGGAGCTAACACTCACCAAATATATCTAATAACAGCTGGGATAACTCAGACATAACCAGGTGGTGAACAACAATCAAAAAAAGACTTTTAGCGACGCTCAAAATATTTTCATTTCTTGATTTCATCTCAGTCTAACATCTGCACTGACAGCGGTTGCCTACTTTTCTTGGAACAGCAAAGAACAATAACAATTTATCGGAGCTATCGACTGAAGGGAATGGAAGATGAATATTTATAGTTGGAAAATCTATAAAAAAAATCACATTTTCAGTATTTTTTCTTAAAACCTGAAGAGTTTAAGATGTTGCGGAGATGGTTATGTTCTTCTGGTATATTTAGAATATGGTTTACTTTTATTTAATTTTTGTTAAGTTAAGATAGTTTAATAGAACAATTTGGAAGTATGCCTGGGCCCTTTTCTCATTTCCTTACTATTATAGAATATTTAAACTATTGTGTTTTTCAAGTACGATATTTAATCTTATATTTTATAAAATTGCTGAGGTGTACCATATAACACATAATTTTATGAATATTTTAAGTAAAAATAATAAAAATTTGAATATAAAAAAATGTGATGAAAATTTTTAATTGTTGGTCCCGATTGAACGACCACTAATGAGCAAAAAATGGCTGTAGAAAGACCGGTTGCGAGAAAGTGTTATCATTAACTTTTAAGAGAACAAATATGGCGTAATACATATATTTACATGTAATAATATTGTGTAAAACAAATTAAGTTTTGTAACTATTTATTTAAATACCAATTATCTTAATTTAAAAGTGAAATTCCTTGTTTATTTTTATTTTATTTTTTTTTGTGTGTATTAAAGGTATCAATTTTTTAAAAATATTTAACATCATTAATGATATTTAATATATCTTAAATATAAACTTGAATATAACGAATTTTTTTGAATTAAATTATTTTATTACCTATAAGCAAATATAGGTAATAAAATAATAATTATTAATAATAAATAATAATACGAAATGAGCTGTAGAATTTCAAAATGGACAAAAAGAGAAATATTTATAAGCAAAAATATGAAAAATAATGTTTACGTGTAAAAGTAAAATGCATTTTATATAGTTACCGTTTCTTATAAATTTTTCGGATGGTAAAGGTAATTAATTATCAACCAGCGTTTTCTTGCATTCATTAAGATAAATTCAATTTGTAATAAATACATGTTTGGACAATTTTGTTTTAAATTCTATTGTTAAATATTCAGTTGTCAATTTCTGCTGAACTATATCTGTTATCACAGATAATTACCTAATAATTGTAGGTGCGGTAAAAACAACAAAATCGAATAAAAAATGATATCATTCTCATCAAATTTCCATGCTACTTACAGAATGAGAGCTCAGCTTTTTAACTAATTAAAGTGCATAGACAATATAAACATAAGGTCTTCGATTGAAATATGATTGAACGGTCTGACTTCCGATTTAAATGGTCTGAGAATTTCCAAGTTACGATTATTCTAATAAAAAGGTAATATATTGTTGTATTGCACTGATTGTTGAAAAATCTTAATTTGCAAAAATAAGTGAATCAGATTAGAAAACAATCGAAAACGCATAAATATAATCGTGTTCGAGAACTCTTGAATCAGTTTTAAGAATTTGTTTCTTATCGTTTGTGAAAGATCACACACACACACATATTACAACTATTTATTTATATTTTTATGACAAAACAAACAAAACATTTAAGAGATACTGACATTGGTATAATGAAGACAATTTTGCAAATATTACCATTTTTCAAGATAAGTTCAGAATGTGAAAATACCAAAAATATTGATGTGTCGTAATCGAATTTCATTAAATCAAATAAGTGAAATTTGCTACCATAAAATCTTGCTTTTATAATTATTGTATTTGTATTTTTAAAATATAATTAAAGTGTTATTATATTATGCATATAATCTTTAATATACATCTCCCACTTCTGAGATTAAAATTTACAACAGATTTACAGGATGTCCGATAGTAAATTAGTAAAGGAACTAATTTTAAATTTATCTACATATGATACTATTGTTAAGAAAGATCTGAATTTTTGTGTAGGATAATGAGAGAATGGGAATATTTCTGGGAGGGAAAAAAACAATCTGTTAACATGCTTACACCGAGAGGACATTTTTTTATTGTTATTATATATTTAGCATTTATTTATGATGTTTTCCAAATGATATTACCACAAAAAATGCTCGTTATGACGGTCATTAAGTTAAACTAACATCTGGAATCGTCATATTTCACATATCATGCTTCACAGCTGTTGGGCAATGCTACAAACATGTTGTAAAACGGTGTGTTTAAGGTAAGGGTAAGTTTATGAATTATCAGGACCTACCAGATGTTTCAAATTACCGCAAGGCTAAAACTCGAATGGACTTAGGTTTAGATATCATAGAGGCCACAGATCTTTAAAGTGGTGGCTGATGACACATTTTTCTATGAAGCAATTTTTGTAGACATCAGGACACGACGAATAGTGTGTATATGAGCTTTAGCTTGCATAAAAATTGTGAATGAAAAGGCTTTGGTGAGCCTGTAAATCCCGCACAATTTTCTCTAACAGCAATGTATATCGCTCGCTAATGATTGAATATTTCACTGTACTACCTAGCACTTAATTCCTCTAAAAATACAAGTCCAAAATAAATAATTTAATAAATCTATACCACACCATTGCTTTTAGTGAGCGCAATGGAAACTGTAAGACCAAACATGGATTTTCTGGTTCACAAATTTAGCGAGTATAAGTATTGACAAGCCATCTAACTGAAAATATGCCAAAAATAATATTATGTTTCCGATATGAATCAACTGAAATTCAGATGAATGGAAAGTTAGTCAATTAAGAGCGAACAAGTGTCGTGTATCCAATTCATGTAAAAGTAATTTTTGTATAAGGTGACCCATGATCAGATAATAGCATAATATTAATACGAGTTTAAAATTTAAATATCGTTTGTGAAAGTGAAACACGAAGTTTTTTGAAAAAAAAAGATTAATCAATTGTTTATGAATATAAACTTCATAAAGAAATATATGGAAATAAAATATTTTATGTCTCTATAAATTAAATGCAAAATTATGTGTAAATTTAATTTTTAAAAAAAATTATATGTTTCAAATTTCAAGTCTCTTTTAAGAGTTAAAAGTCCTAACCTCTGTTTAAAGTTATTTTGCTTTGACATTTGGTTTGAAGCGGAAACATGCAATTTTAAAAATATTTTGATTTCGAATTTTTTATGCTTTGCAATATTTCTAAGCAATGTTTTCCTCACTTAGCAATTTCAAAAAATATTTTGTATTTCTATATCTTGGAACACAATCTAGAACATTAAACTTGCTTAGACAAAAGAACATAACTGGAAAACAATGAACCCAACCAATTCGGTGAAACGTGATCTTTTGTGGAAGGTAATTTCACCTATTCCGAAATTCTTGACCACCCAAGTTCTTGGAGATGGAATCAGATTAATTCGTTCTTCCCATACATTTCATAGCTTTTATCTTCTTACCCATGAACTTTCCCTCTACTCTCAAACACGAAATCTATCATCGTTGGCAAGGAAGCAGAGGCAGGCGTTTACGCTTGGCTGACATTTTCTTCTTGTTTGGCTTAAAATTGGTGAGGTGAAAGTGAATTGAACTGAAATTTAATCGACTTGTTTATGTAAATGCCTTTTTTTGAACGCAATAGAAAAGGAATAAATTTTAAAGTAAAATTCAAGCGAGTTGGAAAATTTGTATTTGATTTTTATTTATCGAGTGATTTCCTTGTTTTATTTGGAAAGAAAATAAATTTCATTTTGAAGGTTGTAGTTATTAAAAAATCGACTTAAATTTATTGCTTATAAATATTTTAAAGTGGATTTAAATTGTTAAAATGCTTATATATTATTTTCTTTGAGTGAGTTGAATATATTAAGAGTGCTTATTTTATTAAAAAAATTATAAATAGTTGACAAAAATGAAAATTTATATATGATTTATGGTTAAAAGCATCAAGCGGCTGATAAACTGTATGTTCAAGTGACTTTCAAAATTAATATCAACTTGATGCCATCAAGGTAAATATTATATAAAAGTCATGCATTAATTCTACCTGCATGTCAAAAAATGGTGAGCGGAATCGTTTTCTTTGATTAGCCGTTGTTAAATTTAAGCTGAAAATATATATCGTCAATTTTTTTTGTATATTTTAATAATTTTTTGGCTATATTATGAAGTAGAATCTCAAAAAATTGATTTGAAATTAAGTTTTTTTGCATCATTAAACATTTTGATTACTGCCAATCTTTGACTAGATACATCTTGTAAGAATTACATACTTAGTATGATATTTTAAGCTTTCCATCACAATATTAATTGAAAGAAAGCATTTAACATAAAGCCTAAGCAAATGGGTAAATTTCCAATTTTATATGTTACATGTAAAAATCATACATTATGATATTATATTTTATGAAAAGGTATATAAAAATTTCCAATTTTATATACTTTATAGAAATTACACAAATTTCCACAATAGCTGAATTTTCAATTTAAAGCTACAGAAAATCTTAAAATATATATATTCTTTCACTTATATATTCTTTAAAGATAGTATTTTTTAATCTTCCAATAGAGAAAATAGAGGGAAGAAATACTGTGAATCTATTTGTCGAAAAGTAAATGATGGATTAAATGTGATATGCTGATTATACAGAAAAAAAAATGGTTATAACCCTGGCGCAGCATGTCCATTTTTGGATCTTACGCCATAAAACCCAACCAAAATGGTTATAAATCAATTATACTCAGTCCAGGAAATAAATGTTTCGTGACTATAGAACCGTTTTAATCCTCGATCAAAGAATAATCTCTTGAGTAAAATTATATTTTCTTAGAATTTAGATGTTTATCTTAAAAATATCTTATTAAGCCATAAATATAGCCTTAAACAAATATATATGCCAAATGGCTTTTATGACAGATTTGAAAAAATATCAGTATTCTGAATAACATATTTTATCATTATTATAAATGTATCGAAAACTCAAAAAAATCACATATTTGATTTATGATAAATTCAGTAACCAAAATTATTGAGTATTTGTTATAGCAAATATAAATACTGAACCCTCGTTAATGGACGCTTAAAATTTTATAAAATTTAATGATTCGATGACTTTATGAAACCTTATTGGAAACTTTTAAGTATAGAAATAATCTGTTCCACAATAAAGTTTATTTAACGTATTAAAATTTCCAGTTTTTCCAATTCTAAATCCAATCAATAAACTTCACAAATAAATTTTATGAATGTTTACTGGTAATTGTAACAAAATTATTCTTGCTATGGAAAGGAAATTAATTTGATCTAATCATTTAAAAAAATGTGAAATTATTTTTTTTCTAAAAATGATAATTTAAAATAAAAATGTGAAATGAATGAATTATGTTTGTGAGTTATGTATTACAAAATTCATGACTTTCATAAAATTAAAGTGTTGTTTTTAAATAACCCATCATCTTTATTTGAGAAAAAATTTACTTTTTCAATATATGCCCTTAAGAACATCATTTTTCTCGAGTGAATGCGTTTCTTCATTAAAAATAAAAATTAGTTTATTTGGGACGGAGTAACGTAGAGACACTAACACGTCTTCTTCTTCTTCTATTTTTTTTTTTTTTTTTTTTTTAAAGAAAGAAAAAATTAGCTTGTAAACAGAGAAAGCGAGTTTTAAACTACGCAATGGGTTCAGGAAGTTCGTTGACTTACATTACGTGAGGAAAGTGAGAGTGATATTTATTCTCTTCTAGCCCTAAACGGCCTTATTTGAAATCGCTGCTCATTCTCCTGATTTCAGAATCCAGTTCATTTAAAAATGAATTATGGCAATCGAGAACTCAATCCTTCATTTAAATTTCTATGAAGTTGAAATAATTTAAAAAAGTTGTTTATTTTTCTTTTGAAATACTTTCTTTACATTTACTGTTTATATTAAAAGAAGAGAATCATACGTAAATTTATTGAATAAATTAATTCTTAATTCCATATAAATTAAACATTCTTAAGCCTCTTCCTTTTTATGTAGCAACATTTGCAGAGTGTCTTTATATATTTTTCACTGTATTAAAACATTCTTTATCGTTTCTAAACGTAACTAGAAACTTAAGCAGTTAATTTATTTACCTATTACAATGTTCGTTGGTGGTGCGCTATGTGAATACGATTTCATTTCTTCTGATGGAGAGGGAAATACGATAATTTATACGAAACGTACTTGAATGATAAAGGAGAAAGTATTTGTGGATAAAAATACGTTAAGAAAAACGAATAAAATTTATATGTATGCATATACTAATACATTTTATGCAAGGAAGAAGTAATTATGCATATATTTGATAATAGCGTGGCAATACATATATTTAATAACTAAACAAAATCTTATAAATGTTTGTGTCTTTATTATTAATTGCACCGATTTACCACTTTGTTTCAAATTTTATTTATTGAGAATAAGAAACCATACATTTAAGGGTAAATCGACAAATTAATGTATATAACTCTAAAAACTTGGTTTCATTTTTGAAATATTCAAAGATTTAATTACTCAGATTATTTTCACGCATGCTAAATGAAACATTTTTATCGAATTTTGTGTATTTACGTCTAAAAATACTAACAGAAATCTTTTAGCAATTCATCGAATTTATTTCAAAAGCTTTAAACTTTTATTGTTAAGCAAGCTGTTGGTAAATCTTGTTTAAATAGAATATCTCATATTTTTTTTTATCAAAATAGAACTGTTTGAATAAGAACTCATAAACTTTTTGTACACTGCATTATCTTCATCTGACTGTATAAATGCGAATATTTGATAATAAAAACCATGGAAACTGCGAAATAAAAATGCGTAAAAATATGCGTACAAATCAGAAAATACATAAGAAAATAAGTCATGATATGCATTTTTGATTACAGACCTTTGTAATGTATTCTCAAATTTCTGGTATACAATTGCAGAACGACTAAACAAGATGCATTAACCACGAACATGGTTACCGATAAGAATGTTATCAAAGAATGAGATAACTCATTACAGTAAAATTTTGCAACAACTATATTGATGTGAAATGCTGATTGGTTAATTTATCAACCAACCATAATTTTCATTAATTTAACTCTCTCCACAGTTTGTTAGTTTAAAATAAACATTTTTCTAACTATCAATGATGCAAGCGGTATTATGACATCACGGTAGCATTACTCCGCAATTTGAATACGAGAAATGAGAACATTTCCTGCTCCAATCAGTTAATATGTCAAGAGCGAAAAATTTAACAGGTGTAATTAATAAACCAAGTAAGGATTTAATTTTGAGTTGATATACTTGAATAAATATAAGTAATAGAATTCTATGAATATTTGAAATTTTAAAACACAAATCATAAATCTTTTTACCTTTTCCGAATTTCTTATAATTCTTTACTTATAAATTTAATTAATGTTTATTTCACTTAATGTTTAACTATTAAAGTTTTATAAATAGTTGCATCAGAATCTAGTTAAATCTTTTGTTGAAATATAATTTAATATCATTAGCTTAAAGTTCATTAAATGCAAATTTAGTTAATTTATTTCAAATATAAAGAATCATAATATCCGATATTTGCCTTTTTTGACAAATGTATGCGTTAAAATCTTCCAAAATTTTTTATAAACAACAGTTGTCTGAGAGTAACCTTCTGTATGTGGTAAGACCACATTCCTGACAGAAATACCTAAAAACTCTATCCTGATGACTGTCTAATTATAACGAATAGATAATGTTGCTTTGTCTAGATACTTTCTGGGTTTTTGTGACGCGTTAAATATCAACATTTATGATGAGAAAGAATATTTTCACTTCATAAACAGTACATATACGAAGTATTAAGTACCTACACTTTCTTAAGAAAATTCCAAATTAATGACTGTTCAGATTGTCCTGGTGTAAGTAAAAAAGCATAATTCACATAAAATATTTGTAAATATTTTTCATGAAAATAATTAACTATTTTAACTAAATAAACATAATATTTTCTAAAATTGTATTTTTGATAATTTTTTTCAACTAATGTTGAGTAAAATATTGATAATTAAATAATAGTGATTAATATTCAGTAAAATTTGTTTTATGCCTTGATTGCTCCTTTGATTTGCAATATTTTAAAGCCTTTCAATTTGAAATCATGCTTAAGAAAATTTAAGATTTGTCTTATTTCCTATTTCATTTTGAATTTCAGTTATGATTATATAAAATAGAAGCTTTAAAAAGTGGTAGTGGACTTTTTATAAACTAAAATTGTTAATTCAATTATTAAACTTGCTAAAAGTAAATTAAAAACATTGAGCGGGCACAGACCAAGTCAAGTGCTGATTTCAGTTTAATCTGGTACTACTACTGTTATGAAATCCTATTAACATCATTTATTGAATAAACTCGATAAATTAAAGCTGCCACAAGAGTGTTGTATATATTTTATTGCACTCAGTTTTCTCTTAGATTAAGGGTTTAATTAAATCGTGAGGACCACCTCTAAATAATTTATTTAAATCGAGGACCACCTCTAAATAATTTATATAAATCGAGGACCACCTCTAAATAATTTATTTAAATCGAGGACCATCTAATAAATTTGAGAACCACCAAATAAAAAGGAAAAAATATATGTAATATATTTCTCTAATGGCCCACCAGATAAAATTCAAATTCCTTTTTCTATCAGAGAACATAGTTTAAATTAATCGTGCAACAATTAATCAAAGTAATCTTTCTTAAGTATTTCGATACGTGATCGATGCCAACGTTTAAAGCAATCAGGAAATAAAAAGAATTCATCAGTTATAATTTAGTTTCCCAAGTGAAGTGCGACAAAATAAGATTATGAAAACAAAATTAACTTAACTAACTTTACTTTTAATAATTAGAACATATGATGTAAAATAGTAAGTAATCCTTGAAACTTATGATTTTGACCTTTGTCTTAAAGTGGTGAAAGTGGTTAAAGCAGATAATTTTGACAATTTTTTCAAGGTTTGCTTGATATATAAGGCAACTAAGTTTCTGTGAAACAAATTAAACTAAGAATAATTTACTTTCAAGAGCTTCTTCCTTTTTAAGAGTTTTTATAGAGGACAATTTTTTTTTTACATTTTTAATTTAACATTAAAATGCAACCAAATTTACCTTGAATAAAATTTATCACAATTTACGAAATTTATAACCTGAAATATTTTTTTTTCAAATTATTTTAGAAATTTGTGATTTGAAATGAAAATTTACAATTTTGAAAATTTTTCAAAAATAATTATATTAATTAATAAATCCCATTACCATTTTATTATTTTATAATATATGCAATAGTTTTGCACTTTTATTTAGCTCAATATTTGAATCAGGGTGATTATCATAATTGTTTGTTGAAGAAGTAGAAATTATGTATCAAAACCATCATATTTATCATAATGCTAAAAACAATTTGACATAATGTCTTAGTAAATAAATTTTTAAATTCTAATCTCAAAATGAAATTACTTTAGCCAAACATTTCTCAATAAATTTGTTTATAAGAACGAATTCATTTTTTATCATAACGATAAAAATCTTATTGAAAAAGCTTTTCGCTATTCAGGGCGATAAATGAATATATATATATATATATATATATATATATATATATATATATATATATATATATATATATATATATATATATATATATATATATATATATATATACTTAGTTTTCTGGGAAGTTATGAGCTTATTTCGATAAATTTGGTAATGATGCAAAACTTTATGACGTACTCATTTTTTACTTTAAATTAATTTTATTCTAAATAAAAACATGAATTTATTTTCCTGAATGTATTCGAAAGCTTGTACCAGTGCATTTCAGTGTGATCTGAGTTTTTTAGTGTATTGAAACTGCTCATTTCCCAGAATTATTTTAAAAATACGGAATTTAATTTTTTTTCATTGGATATACATTTTTGTTTCTTTCAATAAAAAGTGGTGAAACACTTGAATTTTGCAGCTTTTGCATTTGTGGTTGACAATATCAATTTTATAGAAAGAAATGTTAAACTTTATTGTTGCCAAAATTATAAACTGTGTTCACATATCATGAAATTATTTATTCATATTTATGTAGTTATTCATTTTTCATGAAGTTATATTTGACCATATAGATTTCGAATATTTAAATGCAGGTAGATCCTAATTGTCTCCCTCACGTGATGAGACGTAAAATGAGACATAAACAGCCTATGTAATTTGTATTTTTGATTTCGAAACATATGCAAATATTTACTTGCAAGTGACTGAAATCTTAATATACAACAGTTTAACTAGCATTTATTTCCCTGAACAATGGAATTTCATGTGTCTCTAATAGAATTCCTTATAAATATGTTTGATTAGAATGTGTCCTGTAGCTTATTTGAATCACCTATGCAAAAATATAATTTTCATTATTTCCATATTTGTTTGCTTAATTTGCAAATGACGAATAATTATTTGATATTTTTTATTCGTATATCTATATCTATGTATCTATAGATATGAGTGTATGTAAATAAATAAGATAAGACATGAAAAATATTGAAACCAGAAATATAAAATTGGAAAAATACTAAAATATATACGTCGCAAATGATAAGAAGAAGACATAGGAAAGCCTATTTTGCATAGCTGACCATCTCTCTCCTGATGAAGACGCGTTCTCTATGCTTTTTTTTTTCATCATTTTTATCGTATATTTCAGTATTTTTCCAATTTTATGTTTCTGGTTTCAATATTTTTCATGTCTTATCTTATTTATATGGGTAAATCTTTCTTTATCTGCATTTAGGCTAGCTAGATTTCCTGTAATGTATTGTAGTTCATATTTTGATATATTGTTTTTTCAGTACTGTATTCATTACTTTAATATACACATATATATATATATATATATATATATATATATATATATATATATATATATATATATATATATATATAAATCTTTAAAATTACATTCATGAGCCAAATGTACTGTCTTTAAGAATTATCAAATTTTAAAATAAACAAAATGTTGAATGAAAGGTACCTTTAAAAATTTCTTTAAATCCATGCCTTCGTTACATCTTTTGTTGCCTTTAAAATCAAAATAATGATGAAAAGATAATGCGAGATAAATCTATTTGCGTGTTGATATTTAAACAATGTATTCCTTATATTACAACACTTGCTTTTTTGGCGTAATATTTAGACATCACCTGTTTAAACATGTTTTAAAATTAGTATAGAAACTTAATATAGATGAAACGTTGAATTGGATAGAAAATGAAACTTTTTTATTTACGATTGCATAAATTGTTTATATACAAAAGATATTTTCATAAATTTGGAGCATTTTTATTTAAAATCTTTGGGGTTATAAAATTCTTAAAAGATTATAAAATGTGTGTGTGTGTGTTATGGAATTAGTCAAATTAATTTCTACATTAATTAGTTTTTAACTATATTTATCAATTAAACACTGAAAATAAGGAAGGACAACTGGCACCAATACCTCAGAGATGTAGTGCTGGTTAGTATTGTCAATGAGTATTAGAGGAGTGCGAGGGTGATTTACAATACTGCTCCATACCGTAATACTCGGTGCAGTGTGGCTGTGCATAACGCAGCTGTTCAGCGTCCTCTCTCCACGATTTCTCCAGGTTCAAATACAACCAACCCTCGTGGTGTTGCAGACTGAAGCGTGAGTCATCGGTAAAGGCAATATCATTTTATTTTGCAGTCCTCATTCGTCTTTCATCACCCCATTGGCTGCGGAGAAGTCTGTGGTTCTGATTAAGGGTAGAAGAAGCAATGGACGTCTTGCGGACAGATCACTCTGCTGTAAACGACGTCGAATGCTAGTGCTATAGTTCGTGATGCGACTGAGCGATCCGTCACTGCCCTGCCCACAATTTGCCAGTCATCACGTGAAATGGTGTACTCAGGTGGATGCAATAGAACACGTCGATCCATCGTTCCCTCCTGCATCCAACAATCACATATCCGCATTACAGTTATCTGCTTTCGTCCAACACGACTACCGATTTCCCTGAAAGATATTCACAATCTCGCTAGGCCGCTATCCTTCCTCTGTCGATCTCGGGTATTTGATCAAAAAATAATCGCTTTTTTCTATGAGGCATAGCTGATCATTTTCTAAAAAAAATAACACAGGTAAAACACAATTGCCGAGCTTGAAATCGTTGAAATCTCCAAGCCTTAATCACAGGCGAGCAGGATGTATGTCTGCGCTGAAATTCTAAACATTTGCATATCTAACCACTGCAAATGCATGTTGTAAATTTCATCTATTTGCATGCTTACTTTACAGTGTTGCATTTACGGCGGCCAGAAGTGTAGAATAATACTTGACTCAGATTATTAAATGTTTAGTTGCGCGATTAGATTTTATTTGATTTAATTTGCCAGGATCATCGAATTGTACCAAAGTTTTTCTGAACTAATATAAGTCTTATTTTTGATTCATTTTAAATGTTTTCCAAATTATGATTTGCTTTTTTGCAAAATGTCTTTTAAAAATAAAGAGTTTTAATTCCTGTTTTCTGTTTAATTCCCTAAAGAGCTTGAAGTCTGCCATTGTACTGCCGATAAATAAGGCAACTTCAGCAAAAAATATAACTTCGGATCTTTGGATTAAAAGAAACCAATGATGGCAAATTTTAATATCAAGTAAATGTTATCATCGTTTCTTATACCTACTAACTTGTGTAAATGATTCGATAAATTTAATAATTCAAGAAATCACAAATTAAAATAAACATTTCTCATTCTTATTCAGGTTTCAGCGAAATTGCAATTCGCTTACTAAAATTATTGGAAATTATAATTTGCTTTGTCACACATAAGATATATTTTTTGATGGCTTAATACATGAACAAAAAATTTATATTTTTGATAGGAGTTAATATTAGAATAAATTAGCTGAATTCTTTTTCAGCAATGTTTATCTTATGAATTAAAAATAGATATATAGGCTTTTAACATTAGTGTAAACTATTTTCACTTATAAACTGGTTATTTCGTAGTTTTCCGAAGTATTTATTTTCGCTGATAACTTCAAAATAAATCTAAACATTGTGAAAAAAAACTTTTTGTTTTGTATTTGCTCTATTGAATATAAATAATGTTATTTATGTTTTCAGGTATATCTTATAATAATAAATTTTAATACATTATCAAATTACTGAAATTATTAAATTTTCATTTACTAAAAATTCGCATTATGTAATATTTTAATTCAAACATTTTATATCCCTAAACTGTGTGTGTGTGTATGTGTGTGTGTGTGTGTATGTGTGTGTGTGTGTGTGTATGTGTGTGTGTGTGTATGTGTGTGTGTGTATGTGTGTATGTGTGTGTGTGTATGTGTGTGTGTATGTGTGTGTGTGTGTGTATGTGTGTGTGTGTGTATGTGTGTGTATGTGTGTGTGTATGTGTGTGTGTATGTGTGTGTGTATGTGTGTGTGTATGTGTGTGTATGTGTGTGTGTATGTGTGTGTGTGTGTGTGTGTGTGTGTGTGTGTGTGTGTGTGTGTGTGTGTTATGATTTTATTGCTTACGGATTTTCTTAGTATGTTATTGAAAGATTATGTCTTTTATCAATAGGTAAAGATTATGGTGGGTGACTGTCAATTTATATAGTTCAAATTTAAAATTTAAAAATTTAATAAATTGAAATATGTTTTGAGCCGAACCAAAACTAAAAATAGACATAATTACATAAACATAATGTATGTGTGTATTTTTAAATTCAGTCATCAAATAGTTTTTATTCATATAGAATCAATTTATCCCAAGAATATATTAGGTTTTTAATTATGGTTAAAAATAGTGATTAAAAGTTATGATTATGGTTGTGTTTTTATAAAACTGGTTTTCTAAAACTTTAAAGAAATTTGCATTTTACAGTATTTTTTTAACAACAGAACACCGTAATTACATACATTATATTACAGTATTCGGCGACTGATGGGTGAGTGGTTAGCGTTCCTGAATCCTGATGGTCCCGGATTCGAATCTAGGTTCGGGCATGGCTGTTACTCTCTTTCTTTGTTCTCTCTATATCTTTGTGTCCTTTCTTCTGTAAAAATGTTCTATGACTTGGCTCACAGATGCCCGCTGGGTAATGACAAATTAATAGCAGTTTCTGGCCTTGTTGCGGCATAAGATTCGTCACCCATGAGCTTGTCATTGGAAAAAAATATTATAATATTCTTCACTGGAAAATGGTCATTACTATAATATAATATGCACACCATTATGGTATTTTCTCATGCTATATGTAATGCAGTATGTTCTGTTCAAATCCCACAAAAAAGTTTTCTTAATAATATAAAATGATTTTGTAACCTTTCTCAAAGACAGTAATTACTTTCCTTGTTGATATTTAGCTGATAATAAAAATATTAAGAATAAAAAAAGAATTTTGAAATTTTATTTTTAATAATCTTTAATTTTTTAAGCTATTAAATAAACTTCCGGAAAAAATGCGGCAAAAACAAACAGTTTTATTTACTAAAACAAATAACTGCATGTTATTTCTTTCATAACAATTGCATCTTTTTGCTATGACCAACTAGGTCATGTTTCATAAATCGATTCTGTAATGTTATTTTTCAATATTATTTCATAAAAGATACAACATAACAATTCAACATTTTTGAATTTTTAAAAGGGTTTTTTGAAAACATGCCGTAAAAAGACTTGAAATTCTTTTATTGATCCTTATCCGATGATAATGATGAAAACGTCTTGACAATAAAAGTGTACTTCCACTTTTATGGATTTCTTATCGAGAACAATATTGCTTCATAAATTTTCGCAGACACGAGCAATAAACTTGCCCAGGAAACTCAAGGAGGCACTAGCTGATTTTTTTAGGACGAGTTAAGTTGAAGTTAATATACTTCGATTTCCTATGACGATTCAATAAATACGTTAGAATATTGATTTCTAAAACAAGGAGTAAATTCTTTTCTTATGGAATATCAAATTAAAGAGCTATCATCCTTTATTTATCATTCATTAAAGCTTCGGTAAAAAACGTCTTAGTAAGAATATACAAATTCCTCATAATTTTAATTAAAAGTCTTCAAGAAACCATGATACTGATTGGTTCAAATTTAAAAAATATTATTGTTAACTGGACTATTAAATATATATACATTGTTGAGTAATTGCATTCATTATAGTACATTTTTTTTTCTTTTACATATACATTCAGAATTATTTTTTAAAATCTTTTTAAAAGGTTGGAGTTAAAATATTTACAGAATAGATTCTATAAGTATCTTATATAATTCAAATTAAATAATTTAACTTTATGTTCCCTATATTCTCAAAGCATCCGTGCAGGTTTCAATAAACTTGTCTTGTGCATTTAATACTTAATTAGTACTTAACAGCAATTTGTATTTTTCTGCAAATTCTTTCTGAATTAATTCTTCATTAATATTAAATTTTTTTTTTTTGCAAAATTTTGGTTGACAATTATTTATAAAGTTTGGAATATTATGTTTTAAAAACAATATTACTTTAATTTTTTCATGTCTGATTCATGTGTATATACATTTCAGGATGGATATATAAAATAATTTAAAATTTAAAGGGTTCTATTTTATGTTTTATATAACAAATATTCAGTTCTCTGTTTTTTTTAAAAAAAAATTCAATTATTTGCAATACAAAAAAAAAGTTAAACGATAATAGTTATAGATATGCATTAGATAGTGATGATTGCAGTGAGTTATCAGTACTTAGTAGAGTACCCTTTATTTTTTATTACAGCTTCACGTAGACGTTTCATTGAGCTGACAAGAGTTTTAAGCTCTTCTTTCGTTATTATATGATGACAGGAAACAATTATAGCCTCAATTAGTTCCCTTTAATTTGATGGGCGCCTCATTCGGACAAGAGTTTTCAAACGGTGCCACAAATTTTCGATAGGATTGAGATCAGGACTGTTTTCTGGCTTGACAACAATTTAATGCTCTTTGTACGAAACCACTCTTTCGATATTTTGGCCGTGTGGCAAGGATCAGAATCCTGCTAAAAAATAAACAAAGCATTGTTGGGAAAGAGATCTCTGATGGAAGGTAGAAGTTTTAATTCTGGAATAGTATCAATGTATTTTCTGGCATTCAGGGTCCCATCGATGACATGAAGGCGACCAATACCATCTGCTGACATGCATTACCGAATCATTACACTAATTAGGTTCTTCACAGTTGCTTGAATGCAGTCAGGATGTAGCCCTTCTTCTATTCTACGTCTTACATATTTTCGCCCATCACAACCGAATAACGATAGCTTAGTTTCATCACTCCATATAACTTGTGACCACTGATCATCTGTCCAATTAAAGTGTTCCTTTAGCCACTGTAATCTTTTTTTTTCGTTGCTGAAAATTAAGATAAGTCTTTTTTCATGGAATTCTATTTCTCAGTCCAACATCTGTTAACCTTATCCTGATTGTTCTTGAACTGACAGAAACACCAGCATCATTCAGATCACTTCTGATGGCCGCTGATGACATTTTTCTATCTTGGAGACATAGACTTTTTATTCTTCTGTCATCAATAGATGTGGTGCACCTTTTTCGGCCTTTTCCTTTTTTGTTTTGTCTCCTGATATCGTAAACAAAACTTTCGGACTCCACTGAACCACGCACCTGTCTTGCAATTTCAGCATAGGAAAGATCACTTTCTCGTAACACAATAATATTACATCTCTTTCTAGGTCTCCAATCTACTTTTTCATTTGATGTCATTGCTTCTTGACTAAATATTAAAATTTTTTACAAAAATTCCTACTTGTAATTGCAGTGTAAAAGAAACAGGTTTAAAAACTCTTGTCCGAATTAGGCGCCCATCAAATTAAAGGGAACTAATTGAGGCTATAATTGTTTCCTGTCATCATGTAATAACGAAAGAATATCTTAAAACTCTTGTCAGCTCAATGAAACGTCGATGTGAAGCTGTAATCAAAAATAAAGTGTATTCTACTAAGTACTGATAACTCACTGCAATCATCAATATCTAATGTATATCGATAACTATTATCGTTTAACTTTTTTGTATTGCAAAATAATTGAATTTTGTGTTTTGTATTGAATTTAGTAATAAATACTCTTTAAAATAATATATACAAGTTTGCATTTTGTGAAACGTAACATTTTCTGTAAGCTACAAAGTTCAAAAACATAAAAATTTCCAAAAGTGTTCACAATTTTGGCCACCACAGTATATATATATATATATATATATATATATATATATATATATATATATATATATATATTGATTAATCTAATATTATTCATAAAACACACGAATTATAAAATTAATGGCAATAAACCATGTTTTTACATATTTAAGTCTTTTGTTATGCAGTTACACATGTTGATTAATGAATGCAGATTTAGAATGCATGATCAATTCGAATTTGATTAAAAAGTACGTGGTCTCTCATTATAATTCAGAATTTTAAAAATTTCTCCTCTTTTCATTACTTATAACAAATTATTTGTAAGGTATTATGTTTTTTAATTTTACATTAACACTATCAAAAATTTAGAATTATAACGAATACTTAGTTAACAATCATCTTATTCAACTCATATCCGAATATTTGCCTTCATCTAATTCAAAAAATCAATTGATTAAGATCAGATAAAAAAAAATTATGGATTTGATAAAAATACTAAAATTTATTTATGTACTCAATTCTTAACTATGCATTTCAAGTGAATTTTAATGAAATTAATTTTATTCATTTAAAACTAATTTTGCTAATCAAGCTTATTTAGTAATAAAACATGAGTGGCATAATTTTAATATCTTTTTTTTTTTCAGAAAATATTAGGCTTCATATTCTGAAAAATAATCACGCATTACTTGCATAATTTTTTACAATAATTTATAATTTTTTCACATTCATACCCATATTTTCCTCTTAAAATCTTGATAGTTATGTATGTAAAATTGGAGACAAATTTAAAAAATTCAAAATTTTTGTTTAAAAACATTTTTACAATTTATATTTCTTAAACATTTTTATTTTATGCAGTACATATCTTATGCAGTCATAAAGATTTGTACACTGTTCTGATTTTTAGATATATAAAAGTTGTGCATATATTTACAATATAAAATTTTTTATATATATTTGCAATAAAAATATTTTACATATATTTACAATATAAAATTTTTTACAATATAAAAATTTTTACATATTTTTACAATATTGATATTTTTTTTCAAATAGACAAAAAGTGTATTTAAAGTAGTTTGTGTTAATATTTTCCGAAAAGTGCTTTTTTTTGTGTTAATAAATGTTCTTTAATTTTTGAAAAACAAAAAAAGATGTTTTTTCTTTACACAAACAGAAGGATGCTTTTTAGTAATAGCAAGATGTTTCTCTACAATTACGAGGAAATCTTCCTTTCTAAACATACTTTCGAAATAAGATCATATTTTAGATTCAGATGAATTCTCCATTTTTATTTGTTTAGTTTTCCTTTCAATCTATTCTTGGTAAATAAAAAATAGCGAATATTTTGAATTTTTATAATATTTTATGTTTTGTTAAAAATATTTGCCTTAATCCTCTTATTAAATAAATAAATAGCTATAATATTTATTTCTAATGAAGTTTTCAATGCTTATAATTTTTCCACTGAATATATAATATTTTGTATCATTACAAGTCAAATGTCTTTCACACACATTCGGTAATAAAACTAGCCATGTTATGTTTAGAAATATTATATATATATATATATATATATATATATATATATATATATATATATATATATATATATATATATAAACATTTTAGAAATCATTAGATACATTTATCCACTCTTATCAAACTATTTATAATTCAAGATTTGGTACAGTTTACTCTAATTGTAGCGCTTAGTTGCTATTACTTTTTATTTGATACTAATTTGTTTCACTAGAAAAATGTGCATTGCTTTCATTTAAAGCATATTCTTTTCCATTATTGTTTTTAACTTCCCGCTTTATTCTCTTCAGCAAATAAAATACATTCTGACTAGTTTAATAGTTTTTAAAATGTGTTATCTTATTTTCCATAAGTCTTATTTAATTGTAGTTTAAATTTTAGATGTTTTTGAATAATATATATTTTAATTTTTGCTGAATTATTATGTACAGGTGGTTGGCAACTACTCAGTTTCAACCGACAGATGCCCGTAGAGCATTTCCATGCTTCGATGAGCCAGCACTAAAAGCCACATTCAATATCACGATTATTCGACCTTCCAACATGACCAGTCTATCCAACATGCCTCGTTACAAGTCCGAGGACAAGTAAGTAATTTTTTTTATTTATATAAACATTATTACAGCATAAGCAAAACAAAAATACATATTTTCATGCTATTATGAATACTCATTCGTTTGAGTATAATTCAACAAATTAAAATAGTTAGTAATTTTTGAAAAATCTTTCAAATCAACGTGGCAAAGGATTTTTGGGTAGTTATTGCTTAAAATTAGAGATTTAATCACGAAACCTTGGAAAACGCTTAAGCAATTAGCATTAATTACTTAATATTTCTACAATAAAGTCTCTTTATATTGTTTTAATGTTTTGATAGCCTGAATTTTTTATTATCATGTTTAAATAACCTGAAGGATGTTTAGATACAAGAATAAGTAATAAACATTAATAGGAAACTAATTTTATAATCAATGCTAGTATTTCAATGACACGCACTTGTAATCACAAACAAATGTGTGTATCATATGTATAAGAATAATGAAGCATGAAATTAAGAACACTTTGTCAATGTGTATTAAACTGTTCTTAATTTTATACTTCGTTAATCTCCATAAGATAAAATAGAAATGTAAAAGCATCAATCCAGTTTAAAAAAATAAGATTCCTTAAATATTCTATTACAAACGATTTCATTTACATTTTAAAATAAAAGTCAGAGCTTAAGAAATTTTTCTAAGTATGAAATCACATAAAATTAATGCAAATAGGTGTTTTCAAAAAATATTTCGTAAAACAAAAAATGTAATTTAGAGTATATTTTAACATTTTGCACTTATTCAAAAACCATCAAATAGATAAGTAACACAAATGGATATATTTTTCTTCTCAAAGCTAGATTAATTCTCCAAGTAATTCTGACTCACATATTCGTTAAGAAGTATAATATTTTCCTGCCTGTTATTTCTCAGAACCATTTCCATAAACTTAATATTTTATTATAGGAAATGTAGATTTTTATTTTAACACACACACACACACACACATATATATATATATATATATATATATATATATATATATATATATATATATATATATATATATATATATATATATATATATATATATATATATATATATATATATATATATATATTAGTTGTAAAATAGAGATAACACTAAACATGTTATTAAGGAATAACTGGATATTATTTTTATCGATTTCTCTTCAGTGCTTATGTTGATTTATGAAATTTTGCTTCTAAACTAATCACAATAAATATTTATTTAAATTTATACAAATGAATTTGCACCTTCTTTATCTGGAGAAAACTTTGTTATGAAATATTTTGGTTTGTTGAATAAATTTCGTAATACATCTGTGTTGCATAGCAATCTAATTTAGAATTTCGAGTTTTTATTTCATTCTTTAATGAGGTATTTACAAACATAAGTTTGTTTATATTTTTTTATCGAAAATTCAAAACAAATTCTCCAAACCCACAGATGATTGCATATATTTTTATACGAAGTGAACATAATATTTACTCATCGAAAAGATTTCTTGTTAATAAAATTGAATAAATGAAAAGAAAAAAATAATATTTAGAAGTTGAAAAAGAAAGTTGTAATTGTTAATTTCAGCTTATTACAATTAAAACTGAATAAGCATGAACGTTTTGAATTTTTTTCCCCAACTCAAAAACAGGATATTTAAAATAAATTCCAAACAAATGGAAAATTACAAATGCAGCAACTGTTTGTAATCTTTATTCAAAATGCCTTAATTTTAGTTTGGGAAGAAATTGTGATAACTGCATTTTCTATTAACAAAATAATCACAACTTTGTTATCATTTTACTGATTACATCATTGTTAAAATAACTATACTGATTAAAAATATTTTATTATACAATTATGAATTAAAATATTTACTATTTTTATGTTTCTACAAAGTAATTTTAAAACAGTTTGCTAAAAACATATTGAATAGTTACTGTAATAATTGCTTAACTTTAAAATTTAAAAAATAAATAAAAATGTTATATTTTAGAATTTATGTAATGAGTTCTTGAAAATATTTTTAATTTTGTCTGTAAATTTTTAAATAAAATAAACCATTAAAACCAGCACAAACTTTTATTTAAATTTATAATTTTTGAATTTTTATTTTATGCATTTTAATATTTTAATTTTTTAATAGAATCATCTTGTTTATTTTCATCTCTCTCTCTCTCTCTCTCTCTCTCTCTCTCTCTGTGTGTGTGTGTGTGTGTGTGTGTGTGTGTGTGTGTGTGTGTGTGTGTGTGTGTGTGTGTGTGTGTGTGTGTGTGTGTGTGTTCATATTCGTATCACTATGAGTATTTCTCTATTGAATTTGAGCAGTTTTAAAAACAACCATAATTTTGCCATATTTCTTGTCTTAATTTTTGGTAATAATTTCATTTGAAAGCCGATGTAAATCTCAAAACACACCTTACAAAAGAAATATTATGTTTTCTTCCTTATTATGTATTATTGTCTGATATGGGTCAAAGCTGTTTCAATAAATATTTCGTGCTTGGCTCGATTGAATGTTAATTCCTTCTACCGAATATCTTATTCAGTAAAATTTTTTTCTTTACAAGAAGTCTTGCATGTTATCTTATTCCTATCATATTCCAATATATTTTCAAGAGAATTATTTTTTGTTTTTATAATTGTACATAATTTATGTTTATAGGAAGGTCCATCTCTGATTCTAGATTTTTTTATAATATATATGAATATTTTTATGGTTATAAAAAGACCCATCTATAATTTTCCATTCTCTAAGTCAGTGTGATATAAAATGGAAGCAATATCACCGCTTTCCATTGCGATAGATTTTAAGACATTTATACTTTCTAGACTCGACTCACACACACACACAATTTAAATAAGTGAATAAAAATTTAACTCTCCAAAGTTATATATATATATATATATATATATATGTATAAAAATAGCCGAGCATAATGTACATGCAGCATCATTTTATGATCGAAATTATCAGTAATTCTTGTAATTGTGGGAACGCGTCATCACATATCTGCAGTCACGGATAAAAATAAGCAATTAAAAAGAATGTTTCTTATGTATGTTCTATTGTCATCATTATTTCATATTATTCACATTATATTCACATCATTTTTTGCCAAAAGAGTTAGAATTTTATAATTTATTACACGTCATTAAAGTATAAATATATAAAATTTTTTAAAATTTTTTAAAATTTTATTTAAATATTAAAGAAAAAAAGCATCCATTTTAAGGAAAAAATTAAAATATTATAAGAGCATTTCACATTTTACAGTTAAACTATAAACATATGAAGAAAATCTGGAACGATTATAGTTTTCTTAATTTTCAATACATAAGCTGTGCGACGAAAAGATTCTTTTTATATCATTAACAACCGGAAAAAATCTACAAGGATCTTTAAACTTAGTTCTTGATAATCTTAAATTTCAAACTTGTCTCTTTTTAGGAAAAACTGATGCAAGACAGAAATTTGATTTATGAAAAGAAGCAAGAAAATTATTTAATGATTTTTTCATCTATCTCACTATAGGTCCACGTTTGGAATCATTTTAAACCATTTAATCATGAAAAGGGTTATTAATCATTGAACATGGTGGTTAACTGATGTTTCAAACATCAATAAAACTAGACATGAAATATTAGCAGCTTTCAAGTTCAATGATATCAGTGATAAATCTTAAATCTTTGTGTTCCGTGTTATTACTGTTTAACTTATTATTATTACTGTTTAACATTATTTTACTGTTTTATTAATGTTTTATTATTACAGTTTTATTAATGTTATTATTATTATTACTGTTTAACTTTATTACTGTTTTATTATTTGTGTACTTAACCTATTATTATTATTACTGTTTAACTTTATTACTGTTTAACATAACATGAGGTAAATTCTGTCCTTCTTTTTGCGATCAGAGCTTCTGATGTCACTTCTTGAGAGTTTTCTTGATTTTCTCTCTTATGACACGTGAATACAGACCATTATTTATGTAAAGACTGTTCTATCAGTGCTGAAATATAATAAATTTAGTTGTTATACACTTAAAAATAATAATAATAAAATTACCTAGAAATAACGAAAAAAAATTTATAAATCATACAAATTATATTACAAGATCTGTTCAGTCAAGTAATGAATAGTGTTCTGTTCTTCGTTCAAAAATAACAAAACAATTTTATTTAACTTTTTTATAGTAAATGAAATGTTGTAGTCTTTATAGCGTTTTTTTTTTTTAACTTTTCAACCGATAGTAGAATTTAATTACATTTAACTGTGTTTTATTGCATTTTTGGCCTAAATTCTGAGACTTCATTAATTGTTCATTATCCTGATTGATTGCCTAAAGCTGAAGTAATAAAAAGTAACCACTCTCTGACTCATTAAAAACCCAATACGTTTCAGGAATACGTAATTTACTTAATACTTCCCTTGTTCACCATCTTTCTATTACTTATCTTATTTTTTATAGGAAAAAAAAAACAAGTACTTAGCACACGCAAACATTGCACTAATATATTGAAAACTTTATTAATATTATATATATAATATTCAAAACGCAATTACTTAATTGTTTTGCGGGACAGCAAAAACGCTTTTACGAATAATATATTTTTCTATGGGATTGCAGAAAATTTTGTTACAAAAACGTATAACTTTAAAATATTTCAGATAGGTTCTACTGTTTTCAATATGTGATATATTTCAATTTTTGAAATAAAACTTAATTTCATAAAGTATTTCTATACACCTTTTCACTTTTATTAGTTGTTGGTTGACGTATTTTTATGTTAAATTAAATGTTTATTTTTTCTTATTAATGTTTATTTCTTCTTTTTCATTTCATATAGTCATTTTTATGATTTATATGCTCATAATTGCGTTAATTTTATATATAGTTTTTTTTTCTTATCTTAGAAATTTCTATTTTCTCATGTAGTTTATGCCGTTATCTTATTTTTCAAGCATAGGGAACTTATCAAATTAGTTGCTTGGAAACGTACTTGCAACTAGGTAAAATTTTATACCGATTGTTTATTGTTACGACTAAATCAACAAAAAATTAAAATATTCAGGTGGCATGAAATGCATTAAGCAGCTTAGTGAATAATGACGTCATTTGAACATTTACTTATAAGCACGAGCACCATTAGCACGTTACAAAATTACGGAAACAAAGAGGAAAATAAAGGAAAAATTCAGATAAATAGATAAATTCAAATAAAAAATTATCAGTACTGACGTAGAAATATGTAAAAATGCGAAACTCCTAAAGGCTTCCAACAGTAGCCACATCTTGTTTGTATAACTCCCTGCCAATAATTGCAAAAGCAATACAACATTCCATCTCATTATACATTACGTTAACGTTCAAAGAGCTTGATATCGGAGAATTTTAATAATGTATTATTATTTTAATAAATAAAATATCTAAAAAATGTTTTTGTCACCAAATCTATATTAGGAGATATTGTCCGACCTGCAATAGAGATATTCGTTTTACGAATCTCTAATTTACTGTATTGATTTAACACTCTCGATTTTAAGAGGTAGTGGCTTGTTTCTAACATGGTCCCAAAATTGCATTTTAATTCCCATTTATGAACTAAAATTTTGAAAAACTCGTTTTTGAAAACTCATTTTCATGCATTTTTCGTTTACCTTTGATATTTATCATCTATTTTTTTCATTTTTTAAAATTATTGTTGGGAAATCTAGATCAAGGTTATTTTGGAAAATCGTAAATCCTTCGAGTTATAGATAATTAACTGCACCACTGGTTCTTAAAATTTAGATTTTTTTAAGTCTTTCATGGGGAATATCACAATATGCTGAATATTTATAGACATAAGCTTGTTGGCTATCGGTTTCCATTCTTTATTTTACATGTACTTTACATTCTTCACGTACTTTGAAGAACAGAATCTGATTTGAATAGCTTATTTATATTAAGTTTAATTCACTTTTATAAAACTAGATATACAACAAAATACGAAGGATTTTTAGATAAATAATTTTAATTTTGATTATAAAGTATGTAATATCTTTTTGTCCTACACATATTTATTGCGTAGCATATTTATTACATGGCATCACTTATCATTTTCAAACATTCACTTTAAAACATGAAAATATGTATGATTTTTATCTTTAAAGAGCTTTTGTTGTAAAAGATTAAAAAGATTAATAATAACGTAATTAAATAAATGGCTATATGTTTTTATACTATGCTAGGAATTTTATTTTATTTTATCTATTTATTTTTTTAAGTTCTTGAAAACTAATTTAATTACTGTGAGTGGAATTTCTTAAAGTAAAATAGTATCTCAAAAAAATCCATTAAACACCAGAAATAATATGAAGCTTTTATTATATGTATTTTATTTTCTGAGATCAAAAGTAAAAAAAATAACAGTTTTCATTGTATTTATATGTATATTTGTAAAAGTTTACATTCAAATAAACTTTTATTTTTTAATATTAATAACAGTGAATAAGACTAAGATTTAAGATTTCTTTCATACCGTATAGAGTTGTTTTGTTAGATTAAATTCCCAAGTTTTTTATGTCTTTTCTAAAAGATAACCGTAATTCTGTAAAATGATAGCTAAGCAAAGTGTTGTTAATTTTTTTAACAGCTAATGATTCTCAAATATTTTTTTTCTGCATATTATCTGTATGTTGGTTACATGCGGTAGAGAACATGTAGGCCATTTTTTTTCACTCACATTTTTCTTTTATGTTTTCAATAACACAGCTATCACGTTTTCTACTTCCTGCTCTTATTTTGCATCTTTACAATCATGATTCTGAAATGGATGATGAAGAGGGCTTAATAATCCAAAATATTAAAAATTTAATTCCAGAAAACGATTGAAATGTCTTCGTGATAGGAAATATTCAACTGATATTTATTTCCTACTGCTTTTACTTGATTCTATGAATAAATTGTCTCAACTTATGTCACTAAGTATCAAAATTTCTCTTCGAAAAGTACACTGGTTTCTAAAAACTATGAACTAGAAGTAAATTCTGAGTTTCAGAATGTGCGGGTATCAAGTATATTAATTAAAGTTCATTGTTGCCATCCAAAGAAATTTGCAAATTTCTTACAGTGATTACTTTAGGAGTTTATTTTAAGAAATATGCAATTTTTCTATTAATTGTGGAAGATACTTTTCTGGTGTATTTTAGAAGAATAATTTTAATCTTTGTAAAAAATTAATTAAAAAGCAATTCTTTTTACAGCAGTATTAGATTAGGCAAATTATGATATAAAGAACACAACTAAATTGTGTGTGTTTTCAAATCTTACGATCTTACTGTTGGGATTGCTATTTTCAATTTCTCCACAATCGAAGCAATTTCAATGATTTGCGCAATTATCAGAAAACCTGTTCTACGTCATCCAAAAGCCTAGCACAGCTTTTGATAATAATGTGTTTTGATAATCAGTGTGTCTTTACTAAATAAGAATAACCAATGAGCACAGCCGCTTTGGATCGTAGTACAATAGCTAGTGCTGGAATCTCAGTGTCTTCCTCTACATGCAGCAAAGATGGTTGGTTAGCTTGTCTAATTTTCAAAACCAAATGTGTAGGGCTTAGCCGCTAGTGGCTCAGAAAAACTGAATTTTCAAACGTCAATTTTACTTATGAATGTAGATTTATTGAAGAATCTGATAATAAGGATATGAAATTGTGAAATAAGAAGAAACATGAAAAAGGTTCATTATTATACTGTGCATTTTTTCATCAAAATTTGTAGATGGCATGCGCTGGATTTCCTTTGGGTTATCATACCTACTGGCTAATATTTACATCTGTAACAGCTTAAAGTATTTAAATAAAGTTCTTAATTCTCCTTTGTGGCACAATAGTCTGTTGCTGTGTTGCTCTAAAATTTACTCTTATGAATGATAAAGCGCATCTACATCGAGTAAACCTGTGTGACGAGTGCCTTAGAATTAAATTATTGCTGAAATGTATTGACCTCTTTTTTAATAAGGCTTAATATCAAAATCTTTGGAATGCCGTTGAATACGGCATAGGAAATCATTGGAATAGATTCATTCCCCCCCCCCTCTACTTAATCTCATTACTTCATGAAATATCTAATGATCCGAAAACTGAGTTCCGTACATTGAAGAGTTGAAAGTATTTTACAGTGTTTTTTACAGCATTTAATGAATAATTGTTATAATCAACCTTTAATATTAATCAATTTCAGCACTGAATTTGAAATAATTTCTTTCTTTCTTACAAACATGTGCTAAAAACTGTGTAAGAAGATGATTTCAAAAGTTTCGCAAACAAGGTAATGAAAACATTTGAATATTAATGAATACTTAATGTTGTAAGCCCACAATATACAATAGAATTAATTTTTCTGCATATTTATTTAAAATTGTAAAATATCAGTAAAATACATCATTTATAGAATGCTGTTGTTGTCGTGTGTCAGCTAGGCTGGCATTCTGGAGTGCGCTGCTCCACTTTTCCAACTGAACCATACTTAGGTGTGGAATCCGTCTATCTCAGTACACACATGCCATAGAAACCCATTTATATGGTATATGCAACTATTCAAACAAGGAAAGGACAAAGACAGGATATATAGAGAGAAAGTACATCCATGCTCGAACCGGGATTCGAACCTAGGACCTCTCTATCCTCAGTCAGGCACGCAGACAACTAGACAAGTTTGGTGGCATTATAATTATAGAATAATACAGATTAGATATAATTTTAATTTCTTTAAAATCTTATCAAAAATCTCATAAGAGAGGAAATAGTTCATAAAATGCATTGATAATTCAAAGCTTCCCTCTAAATTTTCAGAGTTCTTCATATAATCTTTAATTGGTTTTGACATTTTAATTTTATTTTAAGAGGGAAAGATAAAAGCTACATAGCGATTCCTGATCTGCTCCAGTTGCTCCAGCAGTATCTCATGACTCTGCATCTCTTACAAGAAGGTTGTCCTATCATCTAAATAAGATTTATATCAAATTTGTCATTTCTTTGTTAACAAATCCTAAAAAGTGTTGGTTCATCTAAAAATTTATTAAGATTTTTTTATCTATATAGATGTCAGACATTATCGAGAAAAAAATTTTCTTTATCAAGAAAAATCTCAACTTTCAAATATAAATATATTCTCAAACCTCAAAACATTCTAAATTATCAATAAAAAAATTTATTTATTTGAGATGTGACCATTAATTGAAATTAAATATTTTTCAAACTATTTAATTGCGAGTAAAACATTCTTACAGATAAATTATTTATTTTACTTTTATTCATCTATATTTTAATTTTGTGTGCACTCTTGGATTTACAAAAATATATAGTGCTTCTTAACTATCCCATAATTCTTTGTGAACCCTAAATATTTACGATAAAATGATTTATTTTATTTATTTGATCAAATCCTCATAAAACAATGAAAATGTATTTTCATATTTCATTGGCACTATTTCTTTTGTAAACAAAATTTTATTTCTCGGCAAATCGGCGTATTTGCTTTTGTTGTGTATACAAGTGATTTTGGAGAATAAAACTATATAACATATTTTTAATATATATTTATTTGAGAGATATATTACATATTTCTCTGATTAAACCAGTAAGCTCTGCGAAAGTATTATCGAGTTTTCTATACGTTTCAGTTATGTATACACCATTCTTTTAATGAACCAAAAAGCATTTACTTGGGGATAAATTTAACAATTAAAAATACAATAAAAAATTGTATTTATTACTATAATGTTTAGGTTTTAATTTTTATTTGTGTTTGGAAACAGTAACCGCACACTTATTGAAATAAATAAATTTATAATATAGAAAAAGAAATATAGCCTCTTTCTCTCTAACACTCTATGGCATTATATTAACACTCTATAGCCTTTTGGCTACATTATAATCTAAACATGCTATGTTTGCTTATCACATTCACAGATTTGATCACGAGTTCGAGTTCAAGCAAGATTCATCATTAAGATAAACTTAATCATGAACTAAAAGATAATTTCTCCTATAATGTAGATTTATACTAACATTTCATTTTGGAATATTCTATATGCATGTTTTTGTGACAATCAACACACCATGAATAGTATTATCTTTAAAGTATCCATTGTATATGTCGGGAAGGAAATTTGAATGGAACTCATGAAATATAGTTTTATAAAAATTGAATAGTTTAAAAATTCGAAATTATTAATCATTAAAGTATCTTTTATAAACTAAGGGCATATACTGGTTAAGAGATGCATAATTGGGTTTCAAAACATTAAGTAAAAATCCTAAAAATAGCTATTGTGTTTTAAATTTTATTACCAGAATTTACAGAACTTGCCTACTGTAAGTAGTAAAATTTTGAATGATACAAAAGAAAATTATTGGACAATTATGGTATTATAAAAATTGGCTAAGGTATAAAATGAGCAAAATCATATGAGTTAGTGTTATTAAAATCTTCCATATTGTGCGTAATCATCTTTAATTTATACAGGATCATCTTTTTAGGAAATTGTTGGACAATTATGGTAATATAAAAATTGGCTCATGTATAAAATGAGCAAAATCCTATGAGTTAGTGTTATTAAAATCTTCCATATTGTGCGGGATCATCTTTAATTTATACAGGATCATCTTTTTAGGAAATTGTTGGACAATTATGGTAATATAAAAATTGGCTCATGTATAAAATGAGAAAAATCATATAAGTTAGTGTTATTAAAATTTTCCATATTGTGCGGGATCATCTTTAATTTACACAGGATCATCTTTTTAGGAAATTGTTGGACAATTATGGTGATATTAAAATTGGCTCATGTATAAAATGAGAAAAATCATATAAGTTAGTGTTATTAAAATTTTCCATATTGTGCGGGATCATCTTTAATTTATACAGGATCATCTTTTTAGGAAATTGTTGGACAATTATGGTAATATAAAAATTGGCTCATGTATAAAATGAGAAAAATCATATAAGTTAGTGTTATTAAAATTTTCCATATTGTGCGGGATCATCTTTAATTTATACAGGATCATCTTTTTAGGAAATTGTTGGACAATTATGGTAATATAAAAATTGGCTCATGTATAAAATGAGAAAAATCATATGAGTTAGTGTTATTAAAATCTTCCATATTGTGCGGGATCATCTTTAATTTATACAGGATCATCTTTTTAGGAAATTGTTGGACAATTATGGTAATATAAAAATTGGCTCATGTATAAAATGAGCAAAATCCTATGAGTTAGTGTTATTAAAATCTTCCATATTGTGCGGGATCATCTTTAATTTACACAGGATCATCTTTTTAGGAAATTGTTGGACAATTATGGTAATATAAAAATTGGCTCATGTATAAAATGAGCAAAATCCTATGAGTTAGTGTTATTAAAATCTTCCATATTGTGCAGGATCATCTTTAATTTACACAGGATCATCTTTTTAGGAAATTGTTGGACAATTATGGTAATATAAAAATTGGCTCATGTATAAAATGAGCAAAATCATATGAGTTAGTGTTATTAAAATCTTCCATATCGTGCGGGATCATCTTTAATTTACACAGGATCATCTTTTTAGGAAATTATTGGACAATTATGGTAATTTAAAAAATTGGCTCATGTATAAAATGAGCAAAATCATATGAGTTAGTGCGATTAAAATCTTCCATATTGTGCAGGATCATCTTTAATTTACACAGGATCATCTTTTTAGGAAATTGTTGGACAATTATGGTGATATTAAAATTGGCTCATGTATAAAATGAGCAAAATCATATGAGTTAGTGTTATTAAAATCTTCCATATTGTGCAGGATCATCTTTAATTTACACAGGATCATCTTTTTAGGAAATTGTTGGACAATTATGGTGATATTAAAATTGGCTCATGTATAAAATGAGCAAAATCATATGAGTTAGTGTTATTAAAATCTTCCATATTGTGCAGGGATCATCTTTAATTTACACAGGATCATCTTTTTAGGAAATTGTTGGACAATTATGGTAATATAAAAATTGGCTCATGTATAAAATGAGCAAAATCATATGAGTTAGTGCGATTAAAATCTTCCATATTGTGCAGGATCATCTTTAATTTACACAGGATCATCTTTTTAGGAAATTGTTGGACAATTATGGTAATATAAAAATTGGCTCATGTATAAAATGAGCAAAATCATATGAGTTAGTGTTATTAAAATCTTCCATATTGTGCGGGATCATCTTTAATTTACACAGGATCATCTTTTTAGGAAATTGTTGGACAATTATGGTAATATAAAAATTGGCTCATGTATAAAATGAGAAAAATCATATGAGTTAGTGTTATTAAAATTTTCCATATTGTGCGGGATCATCTTTAATTTACACAGGATCATCTTTTTAGGAAATTGTTGGACAATTATGGTAACATAAAAATTGGATCATGTATAAAATGAGCAAAATCACATGAGTTAGTGCGATTAAAATTTTTTCCATACTGTGCAGAATCATATTAAAAGTGATATTGTGCAGCATCTTGTACAGATCATAGTGTTACACATACAGCAATGAAGGTAGCTTATTGATGACTCCATTCATTTTCGTAAGTGGGAATATTTCTTTTTCTAAGTAATTGGGAGCATAACAAATGTCAGAAGAAGAATATTAAGAAATTCACACATTTTCTAGAACATCCCATTATGTTCTGTGGTATTCAGGTCTGATGACCGTTTTGGGAAATCAGTTCTTGATCTATCTTCTACTAAAGTAATCACCCTTGAGGAAAATTCTGTGTGATTCAGTGTTGTCGTTTTTAACAGGAAATAATGATCTGTAATACTGATACAATACTATTTACCAAGAATAATTTATGGAAGTGATCGTTCTGAATTTACAAAAATTAGAAAACTGAATATATTTGATTAATCTGAATTATAGGAACTGAATATATTTGAATATAGTTGATTAATCAAGCTTTGATTAAGTATTGCTATAAGATTCACAATTACGGTTTACTTATAGTTCCAAAAGGTTTTGATATATATTCCCAATCTGCTTACAAAGAATAAAATACAATTTTATTTTTTATTTTAAGTTCTTAAATAAAGTTTTGTATTGGAAAAATAATACATTTTAATATTTATGGCATCATTTTTTTCTGAAGAAATTAGAATAATCAACCAAAGTTGTTAAGAGGATAAAATAAGTATTCTAATAATTTGAAACAACTGAAAAAACTTTATGCCACGAGAATACAAAAAAAATAAAAAGTAAAAGTAGTGCTAAAATATATTAAGAAATAAAAAAAACGTATAGAAATCCATTTAATGCCAATTATAATTCAATTATATATATGAGATACACATTACAAATTTTTCGTTCCTTTAAATTATCAAAAATTGGCATAAGAGTAATTTATCCTCTTAAAATATTTGTAAGAAATGCTTAAGAAATTCTTAAGTATTTTTTCAAATTTTCTTTTTACTTTTTTCATTTGATTCATCATGAAATTTATGTTGTTCAGTTTGTTACATTATAATAACCACATTTCCTATTCTTTAATGCCTTCTTATTTTGATAGTGAAGATGGAAAACATATTACTTACTAGAAAAATATTTTTTATGGAAAAACTTTTGTGATGATGGATTAAGATGCTGCATCATTAAGTTTAAATGCGCTTCCTCATTAGTGAAATAGTTTTGAAGAAGACAGTTTCCTTGCATTGTGTTTATATTATAAATATGAAAATATTATTACATCCTTCAATGTTTAGTACTTACATTTTTCTAATTCAAGTATTTTTAGAATACCTGTATGATATGATATGAAATGAAAAGTTCATTAACATTATCATAATTTTTTTAAGCCTAAAGCTTACTATTGAATGTATTCTAAGAATTCTATCCTGAACAAATAGTTCGTTGTGTTTTGCATTTCTTTAGTGATTTGTTAACAAAAAATTGTAGCAATAACAATAATAATTAAAGAGAAGCAAATCTAAAATGTATTGACCAAAAAAAGGAAAATAATTGCTGTCCTATCACGTAATAAACGTACTTAAAACTTTTCCTTTATTATTTTGCCTTAATCTAAACTGTGTTGTTATGGAACCTTTTTAATTTCTTTTCGCAAAAGTGGGGAAACATGTTATGTACAATGTAACTGTTGTAACACTTACAAAATATACTGGTTAAACTACCATAAAATGTTATTCATTCAAGAGCAAAATGATTAAAACTGGTACACACGTTATCTAAACTATTAATTTGCTTATAACAACTACTTTTAAACTGATAAACTGAAGTAAAAATTTCGAAAATGTTCTGGAAATTAAATAGTCCGAATAAAAATATTCACTTTTTCTCAAATGTTACCAAAAGTAAGCGAGAGGAGAAAAAAAGAGCTGCAGGTGCAATGAACTTTTTACTTAAAATCCGTTTCAAGTGAATTCGTTCAAATCTAATTTTATTTTATTTTAGCAGTCTGAGTTGTAGGTTAATCTTCAATTTAATTCGCATTGACAAAAACGAAAGATTTTCTTCCTCCACTTTTTCTTAACGAAAAAAAAAGTGTAAAACCTCTTTTACGTCTGCAACTAAGTAATTCAATAAATCATGAAATTGGTACAGAAAAGAATTAACTTGAAAAGAACATAGTGTGAGAAATTTATTTTTAAGAGATAATTCAATTTATTTTTTTAATTAATTTTGCTGTCTAAACTGAAACAGTTTTGTAAGCTTACGGAGCTTGTTTCATTTTCTTTCACGAATAAAGTCAGTTAGCTATAAAAAAAATTATTTAAAAATTAAATTAACTATCAAAATTTAAAAGAATTGCTTTGTAAAAGTATGTATGAAATAAAAGTTGCCTATTCTAGCGATTTTAATAATTAGATGCTTTTTAATGATTCCATTTGAGTGAAAACTTGAACACTAAATACGTTTTTGTTAGATTAATTTACCTTAATTGGGAAGTAATTAATTTCTATTAATTTGAAGTATTATTAAAAAAATAATATTTCAAATTCTATGCAATTTTTATCTTAAATTTAATTTTGTGACAATTTCTTAATTTTGTAAAATTAATCGTGTAATATAATAAAGGTTTCTTCTTATTGTACACTAACGCCAAAATGGAATTTCGGAATTTGTTATTGGGAATACTCTGAATTGAATTCCTCGGCATGTAAGTAAAAATGTATTTATAATATTAATAATATTGTATTTATAAATAATATTAATCACGATGAAAAAAGACATGTGATGCCCTCAATATCTATAAATTTATGAAGGACAAAATTGAATTAAGACTCATTGAATAGAGAAATCAACTTCTAAGCTCTATATCTCACTACTAAATTTCTTATCTTAATTACTAGAATTATCTTTATTCATTTTTGTTTTAAGTTTATTTATAATTAAACCTTTTATTTTATTGGTCCAATGCATTTCATATAAAACTTTTGATCTAAATTAACTTATGATTTTTCAAGTTTAATCAAAGTGAAATGATTTATTAGTGATGCTGTTTATATATAGGATATGTATAAAAAATAGATAACTAGATCGACTTTTAAACCTAAGCGTTTATTAAATCCTTAGAAATGCTAATTTACATTCATAGATATGTTACGTTATTCATAACTAATTAACACTCATAGAGCCATAGAAAGAGAAGTTATATAAGTCGACCGATTTCATAACTTAACAATTGTTACTTGTTTAATTATGTAAGTTTACAACTATATGCAAATTTAGTTAGGTTATTTATCGGCAGAAACAGATAATATGAAGATTTCTGTCTCGCTGTTGTTGTTAAAATAATTTTTTCTATTAGAATTTATAAAATATTATTGTAAACTGTAAAATTTACTCAACAAAAAAAGCCATTGTGCAAAATATGTGTCTAATTTTTGTAACAAGAAAGAAATTATTGTGCATGAGCCACCATCCAATTGACCATTGGCTACAATGACTTATAACACGCAAAAGTGTTTATGACCGTGATAACATCAATTTATTAAACAACGTCGGTAAATTTTGTCTAAACTCTTGTTCATTCATATCATAACTTGATCAACACTAAATGTACTCATTCGGTAACAAAGAGTTTATCTTGTAAGACTTATTCTGCCTCTTCTTTTCTTTACATTTTTCTTAACGGGATAATATTTCATTTTAGGCATTGGAACAACTGGGTTCATAAGCACTTAGTGTACAACGTCCGGTGAAATAAATTTATTCGACGGATTATACATTGTTCTTAAATATTTATTTGACTTTACTTTCGCCTAAAATTTCTGCTAAAATTGATAAGGTAAAATAAGAGACAAAGAAGAAAAAGGCTAATGCATTTTTTCTATTTATGATTTGCAAATTTGCACATAACTTCCTTTAAAAATGACAACAAATTTGATTGCCTGTATTGACTAAAGCAGTCAAATTATGGTGATAGGTAAACAAAGAAAAATACTCATTGATTTATATTATATATTTATTCAACACAAACAAAAATAAAAAAAATTAAGATTAAATATATTTTGGTGTTTAAACTTATCTTAAATTTATATTTTAAAATAAAGTAATAATATTCTTAATCTTTACCATTATTAATGGCTCTGTAACTGATCAGTAAGTTTATAATTTTCAAAGTCCACTTTTCATTGGCAGTATTTTTCCTGTATCCATTTATTTTATATTGGTCACATCTGATTCATATATTATTGAAAGCTATTTTTTAAAAATATTATTAAAAAGAAGCAGCTTAGGTGCATCTTGTAATTTAAAATTAAATATACTTTTCTGTGTCGAGCTGCTATCTTAATCCAATTTTCTTAGACAATTTAGTTTATTACTTATCAAAAGGTATGTTTTATTTCTCTATGCCCCTCATCATTTCTTTCTTCTTTTCTAAATTTATTTCTAATTAGTTAATTTGATAAAGACAAACTATTGAAAGAGCTGATTTGCCTATTTTATTTCCTTTAATTTACTTCAATTTAGAACAATTTAATTTGGTAATGCAATAGTTTCCTATAGAAACTTTACCACTGAATCTGTTCAACAGTCATCACTAAAATTTCAGTTACTAAATCCAGCGACCATGTCAGAATACAATCAAACTCAGCTGTATTCCAATAACGGGCTCTTTTCAGTTGAAAATTATCCATTCCTACGTTCCCACTGTATAGTTTTTTAGTTCGCCTCCGAAAGGAATAAGGTTATTTTTCTGAAATTTTTCAGAAATTTACAAACACTTGCTAAAATTTACTATTCCCAGTGAATAAAGTATCATTATATTATAAGATGACTATATATAGCCATTTTAAATTTTCTTAAAAAGTTCCTTTTTCACATTATGTCGTAATAAAAGCAAAAAATTTTAATGAAAGTATCTAACTTTATTTGTAATAAAAGCATTTAACTTTTACGTTTCAGCTTTTCAAATGCAAACCATTGAATGTATTTCATTGAAATAAGAAAGTAATGATCTACTTATTAGGAATATTCATTCGTTATGATGAATTAGTTTACCATATTTGAAATCAAAGGTATCCATCTTTGATTTCAAAAACAATTTCCACATTTAGAATTGTGGTGATTTTGAATGGATGGTGACCTAAATGTGGCGATTTTGAAAAAAAAACATTTCCACATTTAGAACAATGTATTTTATTTTTGGAAATCCCATACAATACTTAAAACATCCTTTAAACCCGACTATTACGTTGTGATATTATAATATCACAAAATATAACATATATATATATATATATATATATATATATATACATATACCTTCTTTGTTTATTTTTAGGGGTAATGGCTGGGTTGCAGATTATTTTGATACAACTGTCCGAATGTCTACTTACTTGCTAGCATTTATTGTGAGCGATTTCAAATCAGAAGGTACACCTAAAGTAAGTTATATATATATACATTTTTTTTTAAATATTGCTTCATAATATGATGAACTTTCTTATACAGATAACAGTTTATGTATAAATAAAATATCCATTTTTAACATAGCTTTTTTTTTTTTAGCATCTATATTAAATTATCATCTTAAATCTTTAATGATTGTAAATGATATATAAAAATTAAAATATATTACGTAAAACATTTATATTTTTGATAATAGCTCTTTCAAATGAAGTCAGTTATGTGTAATATTATTTATAGTAATCTCATCAATATATAATAAGTCAAAATAAAGAAATTCTATTCCATGATTTTCTTAAAGCAATTTAAATAAACAATCAAATTTACATAACTTTATGACATAAATATACGTAAGACAAATTATTTATTTAGCCACCACGTGCAACGACGAAAATTTGAATATGAAATAGCATGGAATCATTTGTTTTGAATGCAACGTTGGTGAATAAATACCATATTGAATGGTCTTCATTCACCAACTATTGTTTCAACTGTACACATTGTCAATTGATCAGTATAAGTAAATGATCCATCGTTACGATATCAGATGTACCTAGTAAGAGAATATGATAGTATGGAAAACATTCAATTTTTGAATCACTGGAAATAGCTTGTGCTTTCCGAACTTAATATGGGCAAAACAAATAGGAAACAAAAACACCATTTCAGCGACAAACTCTTTTCTAATTATCATTAATATTCCGGAAACGGCTTCCATAAAAATTCAGACTTCGGGTATCCTAACTTTTGGACATAGTAACTGCTGCTTTGTTTTTCTACAGTTGATATTTGAAAATCTTCCATAATATCCAAAGGCACTTTCTGTGATAACACTAATTGTTCATTCAGTGTGGCAATGATATATTCCACAAGTGGACATTCCTCTCTGTAGCATCTGATGATCCATTGTAATAACAGATATTGAAGCAAGATTCAAGTGAGAAGATTATTTATAATAAAGTATAACTATTCTTCTCTGTATCATTTTATATGTTGATAAATCTATTATATGCAGAACTGTTATAAGCCCAATATTAAATTCAGAAATATTCTGCACATATTCCATTTTTTATTGTACTCGAACGGTAAATCGGATAATGTGCTTTATATAGCTTTTCAACATAGAATTTTAATATATAGTTGTACGTAGTATAGATGTACTATTTATAAATGGGGAAGGGTTACAGCCTCCGTTAGTCCATAAGAGTGGAGCGCTCAAAGGAGGAGGACTGACTAAGCTCTGTAGTCCCAGGTATTAGCTGAGCAAATTGGAGTGGCCTTCACGACTTGGGTGACCCTAATAGGAGGAAAATCTCCCGACGACGGTAGGCTTTTTTACCACCAATAGAAAACTGTATAATTTCCAGTCCAACATCTATATGAATGATCATGCGCTGACAGTGGATAAACACCCTAAATATTTGGGATTTGTGTTGGACCCACAAATTTTGGGCAATAAACATATTGATCACCTCGTTCAAAGGGCAAGTAAAGGGATTAACATCTTGAAGTATATCTCTAGTCGAAACTGGGGCTCAGACGCTGATACATTACGAAATACCTGTCACATTAATTAGACCAGTTCCGGAATACGGCATTCCAATTTATTGTTGTGCCTCCGATACTAATCTCCAGAAACTAGAAAAGGTCCAGCTCAGCGCAGCTCGGATCTTAACCGGGTTAAGAAATTCCTGTCCCAGAGATATAGTACTTTTTGAGGCAGGTCATCCGCTACTTATCCTTAGGAGAAGCGCATACCTAACCAAATATTACAATAGACCCAGTGCTCTGGGTTCTCATAATCGCACCTCAACCTATTTTAGGGGTTGGCGTTATAATCAGAGACTCAAGAGAAATAGCCCCTTCAGTCAAATACCCAATCTGAACATAGCTAAAAATGCCATGGAACCACATCACCTAAAACAATGTCTTGCCCCATCGGACGATCTAGATGGTATCATTTTTCATGCGTATTTGCCGGTTCATGCAAATAAACGATCGGATATTCCCGAATATCTGATGCAGATGGCCCTTGAAAGAATTGGAGAAATTCCGAGCGATTCCATTCAGGTTTATACGCATGGTAGTAAAGATGAATTAAATTGTACTGGTAGTGGAATTCACATCAAACAGCAATATAGTGTCTTAAGACTGAAAAAGAGAAATCCCGATTATTACTCGGTGTTCCGTAGTGAGCTTATTGCCATAGAGGAAGCCCTGGACTCCCGGAATTCACTTCCTCATGGAGCTGAGATTTGGATTTTATCTGATAGTAAAAGTGCAGTACAGCATTTGACCAGATGGCAACAAGTGAGAGACAGAACTGGGGTTTCAATACTTCAAATGCTAAAACGTCTATCCGTATCGCATCATATTCACCTACAGTGGATTCCTTTCCACGTGGATCTCGAGAGGAATGAGATTGCGGACACTTCGGCCAAAGCTGGTGTGACTGAAGACGATGTGCTGTCGGCCCTTCTCACATTTCAGGAGATTGACTTAAAGATCAAACACGAGAATAAAACCACTTGGATTGCCCCTCTTGAGCATCATTGGTACCTCAGCTCGCGTCCAGGTGCTTCCCTGGTTACTGGTCTTAATAGACAAAAACAAACATCTATTGCCCGTTTCAGAAGTGCCCATCTTAGTAACTTGAAATTTGACGAAAGTACGGGGGAATTCAAAATTTGCTCCAAGTGTTTAAATGAATACACCTCTCCTGAGCATATTCTTCAACGCCTTGGTCTCTCCGGGAGAAATCTGATGGAGAATCCACTTTTGATGCTGGACTTTTTTAAGGTGTACGCGCTCATGGACCTAGTCTAGCGCTTCTGATTTCGGGGGCATGCAACAACAACATAGAATAGGTTCAATATTAAAATACTATTGTGCACCAACTATAATATTCCAATATTTTGCCTATACACAAAAAATACTTCGTACGCTCCTTTATCGTAATTTTATTGTTTATCATCTTTTGGCGAAATCATTCTGGAGTTCTTTTCCTACTGTTTCTTTGGCTCACTTAAGTTCATGTCTTCTAAGCAAACATCCTGTTCTACGTGCACACTGCGTGAAAGATGATTTCAATATTTGAAAATCCTTATAGAACTTAATTATATAGATTTGTTCATGTGAGACTTTATATTTTCCAAAATCCCTATTTGCATTCTTAAAATAATATGAAACAACTGAAGAAATGAAGCACAATATGCCTTTACAGTAATATGCATTGATTCTTATAGATTTACAGCATCGTTAATCATTTGAATGTCATATTAGTCATCGCTTTGGAATTCTAGTTGTATCATACTTTAATAAGTTTTGTATTTGTTGCAAATGTTACTTATTGTATGACCTCTTCATAAGGATATACTTATTACAAACAAAGGTGCATTTTATATTTTGATCCTACAAAATCTTGAAATTACTAAGTGTTAGTCATTGACTGTCATCAAGTAAATATCGATCTTATCACCTCGTGGAGAAAAATGCTTATTTAATTGATATCCAACTACAAAAAGACTCTCATTGATAAATGTACAATTTTAAACTTATATTTACTGGAGAAATGTTATGAATGATTATATTTATGTAAAAGAAATCATGATGATTAAGATTGTACTCATTATTCTTTGTAGTTTGTATCTAATGACAGAATAATTTCTTTCTGAATGTGTAGATGTAAATTTTAAAAAAATCTGAAAATTTTTCATTTTGCCATTGCGCTAAAAGTTTCTGTGCATATTTGAACGATTGGTCTTCAGCTGCGGTGCAGAGATAAGTGTGTGCTAGTCAATCAAATTCAATTCTTTAATTCTTCAAAACATCAATCTCAATTCTTCATCAGAGTATGACTTAAAGACACTATGTTCAAATGTGTTTTTGAATCTATCTAAAATATTTCCCCAGTATCTTTAATCAGGTATAAATGCACTAATATATAATCAGGAAAGACTCCTAAAAAATAATTAAACTTTTTTGAAACTTTATTCTCGAAAGTACCTTTGAAGCTCTAAGTCGTGAATCTTTAATGCAATTTAAGCTTACATATGCAGATGTGACATATATTCACAAAGTCTTTGTGTTGTTACAACAATTGCGCATCTCAACGTGACATCCTGTGCCATAATTTTTTTTTTACCTGAGAAATGTGCATGGTCATTGTGTATACTTCCCGGAAGTTATGTTTTCAATGAATGTATATTATTTTCACAATTTTTAGTGGAATGAGAAGCAGGAAAATTTTCAGCAAAAATCAACTTATAAATACTTTTCCAGAACGTATTTTAATAGATTCTGACTTTGTGAAAAGTAAAAAATATTTTTTAATGAATAAAATAAAATTATTTTAAAAACATTTGGGAAAAATCAAATTTAGACAAGAAAATTTATATATAATAAGAAAATAACACTTAATTTAATAATTATTCTTCAAGTAGGGAAAAATATTGGAATAATTTTTAAGTTAATGTAAAGAAAAAGTCTATATCATGAACATATTTTCTATAATTATGAACTATATCATGCGTATATTTTGTACATGTTTATTTTAGAATAATATAATTTTCATACCTTCATAAAATAATTTATAATTTTTTCAGAGTTTTGTTAAATGTTATCCTAAATGATGTAAAACTAGATGCTGCTATAATACAAAATATTGTAAACTAATAAATCAACTTACTGACTTTTGCTTCAATGCTTTTATTTATAAGTTTACTTCACTTTCAACGTTTTAATTCTACAAGTTTTATATCTTTCTATATTTGCTTTAAAATACTCAAAATAAATTTTTCTTCTGAAAGTCGTGTGTATAATCAATCATGCTAACACACATGGTAACAAAGAATTTTGCTGTAAATTTATTAGCTGAAAGGTATTATTATGTACAAGAATACTGCTTTGTTGAATTAAATAACTTCATTGTTATTGGATATTCTTTTTTATGACTACTTTGATTAGTATTTTAATATGCAGGAAAGTTAAAAAAAATCAAAGTAACAATTAGAGGATGACTAAAACAAAGCTTCTGAGATATGTTTCTCGGATAATTAGAATAAGCATCCAATTATAAATATTAGACCAGAAACATTTCTTCGTTAACTATTATATTTATTAAAATGTTCATCTTTATGAATGAATACACAAAATAAAGTAGTTAAAAGTTTAACAATATATAGATTAAATTAATCATATTAAAATAAAAAATTTTATAAATAAATATTTTAAAACAGAAAGCTGCCATAAATGTTAATATGAAGAAAATAACTCTTTTGATTAGTAGCTATATATACATATATATATATATATATATATATATATATTTTTTTTTATGTTTATATATATATATATATATATATATATATATATATATATATATATATATATATATATATATATATATATATATATATATATATATATATATGTATATATATATATATATATATATATATATATATATATGTATATATATATATATATATATATATCTGCATATGTATATGTATATATATATACACTACTGGCCATTAAGATTGCTACACCAGGAAGAAAAAATCAGATAACAAAATGATATTTATTGGGCAAATGTATTATACTAGAAACAACTAGTGATTAAATTTTCAAAAAATTTGGCTGGATAGATCCTGAGAAATCAGTACCCAGAACAACCACCTCTGGCAGTAATAACAGTAGTTACACGCCTGGGCATTGAGTCAAACAGAGATTGAATTGCATGTACAGGTACAGATGACCATGCAGTTTCAACACGATGCCACAGTTCATTAACCGTAGTAACTGGCGTTTGGTGACGAGCCAGTCGCTCGGCAACCATTGACCAGACGTTTTCTATTGGTGAAAGATCTGGAGAACGTGCTGGCCAGGGCAATAGCCGAACTTGTTCCGTTTCAATGAAGATCCGTACAATACCGGCAACATGAGGTCGGGCATTATCCTGCTGAAACGTAGGATTTCGCAGGGCTCGAATAAAGGGTAGAGCCACGGGTCGTAACACACCAGAAATGTAACGTGCACTGTTCAAAGCACCGTCAATGCGAACAAGAGGTGACCGAGACGTGTATTCAATGGCACCCCATACCATCACGCCAAGTGATAGGCCAGTATGACGATGGCAAATGCACGCTGCCAGTGTGCGTTCACCACGATGCCGCCAAACACGGATGCAACCATCATGATGCTGTACACAGAACCTGGATTCATCTGAAAAGATGACGTCTCGCCATTCATGTGCCCAGGTTCTTCGTAAATCACACCATTGAAGGCGCTCTTGTCTATGACGCAGCATCAAGGGAAGCCGCAGCCAAGGTCTCCGAGCTGAGAGTCCATGTTGCTGCAAACGTCGTCGAACTGTTCGTGCAGACACTTGTTGTCTTCCAAACGACCCCGTTTCTTTACTCACGGCTCGTGACGTGATTGCACGGTCCATTGCGGCCATGCGGATAATATGCCTGTCTTCTCGGCTGCTAGTGATAGGTGGCCGCTGAAATCCCACATGGCGTTCCGTATTACCGTCCTGAACCCATCGATTGCATATTCTGCTAACAGTCATTGGATCTCGACCGACGCGAGCAGCAATACTGCGATAAGATAAACCACAATCCCGGTACGCAACAATTCGACCTTCCTCAAAGTCAGAAACGTGCTGGTACGCATTTCTCCTTCTTACACGAGGCATCACAAAAATTTTTCACCAGGAAACAAAGTTCAAATGCAATTTGTGTATGAGGAACCGGCTGAACAATTTCCTCATTTCAACACAATGTGGGTGTCGCTACTGGCGCTTGCTTTGTCTGAATGCGCTGAAAAGCTAATCATTTGCATACCACAGCACTTTCTTCCTTTCGTACAAATTTCACGTCTGTAGCATGTCGCTTTCTTGGTGTAGCAATTTTAATGGCCAGTAGTGTATATGTATATATATGTATATATATATATGTATGTATGTACATATATATATATATGTATATATATATATATATATATATGTATGTATATACGTATATGTATGTATGTATATACATATATGTATGTATGTATGTATATATATATATATATATATATACATATATGTATGTATGTATGTATATATATATATATATATATATATATATATATATATATTTCTTATTATAATTATTATTTGCAGTTTTCCGTTTGGAGCCGAGAATCTGTAGTAAGCACAACAGCTTATGCTCTAGATGTTGGCCCTCGAATTCTTGAGTTCTATGAATCCTTCTTTAATGTTACATATCCTCTGCCAAAGACAGGTTAGTACCAGAAACGTTTTTTATTTTTACATGTTATTAAAATACCACATTGTGTATGAATTAGATAAGAGAATTGAACTATAATAATTTGAAATAAATTAGTTGAGTACAATTAAATTTCATTCTGAATCTTCTTTAGTAAACTATTTAAAATCACTTTAAAAGACATTAAAATGGAAAAACAAATTCACATATATAGTACAGGGAAGAATTTAAATTATAAAAAAATCAAAACAAGTAAAAATGATTCACTTTGGTTCATTTCTGTAACTCTGAGAAGAAGACTTTTTATCAATTTGTGTTAAGTTTTAACGGAAATTTTGTTACATTCATCTTTCATTGAACAGATCAGAAGTGATTTTAGAAAGGATGATCAGTCTTTCATCAAATTCATTAATATTTTAGAATCGTGAACCTTTATATAGATATTTTGGTCTATTTAATTTTTATTTTCATATTAAAATCTGCATTTTATTAAGTTATTCAGTTACTTCTGTAATCTATTTACTCCAAAAAAATTTCTAGTGATTGATACTTGAACTTTGAACTGCTTAGTTAAGATTTTTTCTATATGTGTTGTCTCCAATTAATAATGCTTGTTATTTACAGAAAATATTACTGTAATTATAACAGTTGTTCTATAACAAGTATAACAGATACATTACTTGTTATTTATAACAGGTATTGTTCTATTTTTTGTGAACAATGTGAAAAAAGTGAGGTTTCTTCCATTGCCTCAGGTATGGGCAACTTCCAATACAATTGTTCAGTCTTTAATAATTACATATTGGTTGGATTCTATCGCTTAAGCTTTAGATACCAGTATTTCACAGTTAGTTACTAGCTATGGAGTGGTCAAGATACTTCGGTTATTTACAGTTTTTTATTTATTTTTATTTTTTTATTTTGCAATCTGTAGAATTCAGTATTTGTCCCTGAAGTTGAAAATAATTTCAAAAGTTAACTATTAATTTTAAATTAAAAACTCTAGAATCATTTATATTATGTAAATACAAATCTCATCTAAAGTTGTCCTCAAACTACAAATCATTTTATTTAATTTATCGAAAAATAAATATTTGATTTGGTTAATTCTTAAACATTTTTATAGAAGATGATGCATGTTTAAGAAATACATAAAAACAAATATATTTCAACTATCAAGCATGAATCCGCATAATTTTTTTATAAGCATTTGGTCACATTTTTACCTTGAAAGTTTAAAAATATCAGGGTAAATAGGTTTGACATTTATCCAGTCATATGTATGCTCTTAATACTACTTTCAGCATGCTGATAGCTTTCTCATTTAAGAAGATTAGAAAGTTTCGCCGGGTTTAATCTAACATGTAATCTTCAAGTTAAGAATAGTCAAGAATAAATTATATTTTTCCTATTTTCTCTCTCTCCTCACATATATTTATTATTCAAAGTTTCCGAAGTATGAAGTCAGTTATTTTTCGTTGAGTTTTACAATCACCTTCTCACTGTATTAAGGGCTAATTGAATTATCTCAAATGAATTACCTAAAATACCACTCTAATTAATTTTATTAATAATTTTATATTTGAAATGCATGATACGTCATAGTTGTGTTTTCATTATTCTAATTTACATATTATTTATGCATTTTTAATTTAAATTTATTGTAAAAGATATGTTTCTAAAGTGAGAAAAACTTATAATTTAGCTAATAAAAATAGCACATTCAAAAATTTAAAAGTGACTGAAATAAACTGAACAAATTTCAAACTTCTTCAGTTTAATTCAGTTACTTAAATATTTTCTTAACCTTCTTATGTACATAAATAATGTTTAATATACAAAAAGAAAATTTCTTTTCAGATAACGCCTGAAATTTGACAGTAACGTTATTACATCGTTAAAGTAAATGCGTCATCACATTTTCTGTGACACATGTTCGATTTTAGCATTATAAGACTCTGAGATCCGGTGATAAGTATTTTAATTTCAAGCACTTTAAGAAGATTCTTTAGTTTAAAATAGAACTCATGTTTAATCAGTTCACATTTGTTAATTACAATATATTAACAAATTATGTATTAACACAAAATAAACAGCGTATATTTCACTTAACCGATAAATATTTTAAATACGTGATGTAATAAGAGTTATGTTCAGTTGGCTTTATCAAGATAAATCAATTATGCATAATTATTTCCAAATTCAATGACTTGTTTGTATATTTATTTGATTTTGGAAAGCAATTTTGGACTCCAAACTGTATTCTCGATGTAGCTTTTCATACCATTGAATCTGATCTTATATTACGTGATTTCAAGAGTATAGTCAAAACATTTTATAGTATACATTTATTTTGAAATTATAATATTTTATTCGCCTTATTTAATTACTTAGAATATGCGTGACTTATTTCACTGTAAAAATCCTTTTTTTTTTTTTTTTTTTTTTTTTTTTTTATATTCAGATTCTTTCCTTCTGTTTCATAACTTTCAAACTATATTTTGAAAGAATATTTTCATTTATTTTATAATTCTTTATTTTAAAGCAAATTGAATGAGAAACGAATAGCAAGAGAGTATGTTACAGTAGGACCTTGTACAGTACCAATCGAGTAATGGATTGGACGATAGGAGATAGGAACAACGATAGGAGATCTGTAAAAAACTCTTTGTAGTTTTAAACCATGATCATGTATAAGGTCCATTATAGAGTAAGACTTTTTTCCACTAAGCATTAATGAAAGCTAAGGACAATTCATCTTACAAGTAATTCAAATATAAAATACTGTAGTAATGTTAAATCAAGAAAAACCGCTAGAAGTCAATGCCGTTTTTAATAGATCCTCCACATGCTCAAGACATAGATTTCACATTGGAGATAGAAGAAGCTATTCTCGTAAATATTGCCTAAGCCTGAATTTTATTTTTTAACGTGTATCAGTATTAAACCATTAGCCACTCAATCCATCATCAATAAATCCACACAAATTATCATCAATAAATACCAGAAGGAAAGGGCTGTCCCTAGAATAGAAGTAGGATCGTAATTGATCCTGCTTGTAAGTATGTATATAAGAACTCTTGGAAGCTTTTCATATTTGCTTTTCATCTACTTTTGAATGTGATCGATCATCTATTAAATATTTTCTCAGAAAGCGATTAGCAGGGAAAGTAGGGATACATTACTATGGCCTTAAATTATTGCTCTTTGTGAAAAATTATCAAAATATGAAGATGTTGCATTTGTTAATATAATTTTTTCTGTTTATTAGTAAAATATTAATCCTTGCAAATCTATTTTTTTAATCTTATGCTAACGATGTTTTTTGTCAGGAAATTATTTTTATGTATTTTTTTAATAATAATCACTTTGTTTCAAACTAATTCTAATTTTAGCTATATTTTTATTTTATAAAATAGATAATAAAACTTCCTACCAGACAAAGAATTTGAGAAAACTACATTTGAATGACTTTGTAAAAATTACTCCAAAGTAGAATATATGCTGCTAATATAAATAATTTATTGAATAAACTATCGCATATACATACATCACTGGAAATAACATTTATAGTGGCGCCATCTAATGAAAATATCAAGAGATTCTCGTTGGACATATGAAGCTCTGTCTAAATGGCTAATAAGTATGGAACAAAGAATTCATTTAGAAAGAATCTTACAAATTTCTCTTTATATGAAAGATTTTGAAAAATCTAATCACAGTTAATAAATTATCTAAATGTATTAAGCTTCTTTCTTTGTGCTTTTTTTCTTGTGTACTCTATAATCTCCACTAATATGTCAATAATAATAAAGTTCTAATATATATATATATATATATATGTATATATAAATATATATATATATATATATATATATATATATATATATATATATATATATATATATATATACATATATATATACATATATAAATATATAAATATATATATATATATATATATATATATGTATATGTATATATATATATATATATATATATATATATATGTATATGTATATATGTATATATATATATGTATATATATATATTTATGTATGTATATATATATATATATGTATGTATCCAGAAAATTGTTACATTAAAGGAAGTTTCAAAATATTAAACATAAGCAGCATCTTAAGGCGAAAAAAACTTCGTTATTAATGGAGTGTTACGACATTAGAAATAAAAATGTAATATGTATTATAATTTTTTTAATCATATATTTTAAATGCGCATTGATAATTGTCTAATGTTATAAGATTTCTCTAAGAGTTTTTAGGTCATACGTTTTATTTTTCAGGAAGATATTTCCCAGATAAAGGAATTATATTCACGCTGTGCGAAGGCATAAAATCAAAACATTTCTAAGCAAATTTTCTATCAAACATGCTAATAAGAAATGCAACAATCGCTCCTATTGTCCAATACTACTTATTATTGCATAGTTATAATGTTATGGGCCTTTTCAAAGTAACTTCGTCCAATGTGGACATTTCATCAAATAGTCTTCATCACTGTTTTTTATTACTAGAGTTACGAATTAAACTACCATCCACATCGTATGCTGCGAAATAAAATAGAAGTTTTGTTAATAGAGTTATTTGTTCTTAATGTGTACTTAAGAAAAATTATGTGTACTTAAGAAAATTATGTATATGTATACTTAAGAAAAATGAATATCTTATTGGTTTGTGTAGATATGGTAGCCATTCCGGACTTCAGCGCTGGTGCCATGGAGAATTGGGGTCTAATTACTTTAAGAAAAATTATGTGTACTTAAGAAAATTATGTATATGTATACTTAAGAAAAATTAATATCTTATTGGTTTGTGTAGATATGGTAGCCATTCCGGACTTCAGCGCTGGTGCCATGGAGAATTGGGGTCTAATTACTTTAAGAAAAATTATGTGTACTTAAGAAAATTATGTATATGTATACTTAAGAAAAATGAATATCTTATTAGATATGGTAGCCATTCCGGACTTCAGCGCTGGTGCCATGGAGAATTGGGGTCTAAATACATTAAGAAAAATTATGTGTACTTAAGAAAATTATGTATACGTATACTTAAGAAAAATTAATATCTTATTGGTTTGTGTAGATATGGTAGCCATTCCGGACTTCAGCCCTGGTGCCATGGAGAATTGGGGTCTAATTACTTTAAGAAAAATTATGTGTACTTAAGAAAATTATGTATACGTATACTTAAGAAAAATTAATATCTTATTGGTTTGTGTAGATATGGTAGCCATTCCGGACTTCAGCGCTGGTGCCATGGAGAATTGGGGTCTAATTACTTTAAGAAAAATTATGTGTACTTAAGAAAATTATGTATATGTATACTTAAGAAAAATGAATATCTTATTAGATATGGTAGCCATTCCGGACTTCAGCGCTGGTGCCATGGAGAATTGGGGTCTAATTACTTTAAGAAAAATTATGTGTACTTAAGAAAATTATGTATATGTATACTTAAGAAAAATGAATATCTTATTAGATATGGTAGCCATTCCGGACTTCAGCGCTGGTGCCATGGAGAATTGGGGTCTAATTACTTTAAGAAAATTATGTGTACTTAAGAAAATTATGTATACGTATACTTAAAAAAAATGAATATCTTATTAGATATGGTAGCCATTCCGGACTTCAGCGCTGGTGCCATGGAGAATTGGGGTCTAATTACTTACAGAGAAACGGCCCTATTATATGATACAAGATATTCCTCTGCCTCAAACAAACAGAGGGTAGCGACTGTAATATCTCATGAGCTGGCTCACCAGGTAAAATCATCACATTAATCTCAGAAAGATATTAGAAATTTTCTAGCGTTTTTTCAAGAACTTTTTATTTTACTTTTTACAGTTCTAAAATTAGTTACAATTTTGATCATATGGTGCCATGGAGATTAAGTTTTCTTGGTAATTAATTTTCGCTTTCGCTGAAATCATTTTTTAAATTATCATTCATGAATGCTAATGGATCTAAAAATAAAAGATTTAGGTATTTTAAAGAATTTTCACTATCAGGTTTAGGTTGGAAATAAGATCTTTATTTCATTAAGACTAAACTTCATTGAGTTTTATGGCAAAAATATTAAAAAGCTTTGTAAGATATCATGCCAGAATATTTAAAGTATTCGACTGAAAAAAATTAATTTAATACATTTACTTTTTTTCCTGTAATAAAAATACGTTTAAACCACTAAGTAAAAAATATACATTAAAACAAAATAGCATTATTCTAACATAGTTAGAAGAGAAGGTAAAATGTACGAAGAATATTTTCATTAACATCCGTATATAAGAAGTGCCTAAAGATTTTATACTGTTGCTATTGAGGATATAACTCTATTGAAAGCTGAATTTTAACAAAAAATAAATGAGAAAAGTATCGTATGATACTAATATTTTTTAATGTATTTTCGCCTAAAATTTACAGATGAATTTGATTACGCTATTTACTTTATTTTACAGTGGTTTGGAAATCTAGTGACACCACGGTGGTGGGATGACCTGTGGTTAAATGAAGGTTTTGCAAGCTACGTTGAATACCTTGGTATAGAAGCTGTCCATCCTGACTGGAAGATGGATCAACAGTTTGTCCTAGATGACCTTCAAGATGTTATGGATCTGGATTGCCTCAAGACATCGCATCCCATATCGATTCCCGTACGCCATCCTGATGAAATAAACGAAATTTTCGATAGAATTTCTTATGGAAAGGTGTGAACACATGTGTTTATTATTTTTCATTTATTAGTCTGCGCTGTTTGAATAATTCTTAGTTCTATTTTGATTCTTAATAACTGAAAGTTATAAATTAAGATAAATTGTTTCTAAACAATGTATAGTCTTAACTGAAAAGAGTAAGTTTCGAAACTTATTTATAGATTTTTCTAAACCTATGTAAAGTAACATATGAGATAGTTAATTTAAAGTAAAATCAGTTTTACATTTCTTATACTAAATGTTTTGAGGCAATTCAGTATTTGTTTCGTAATAATTTGTTTAAAAAATAATTGCTAATAATATATAATCAACAGTACTCATTTTCGTACTCATGTTCATTGTCAATTAACTTTTTTCTTAATCTATTATATAAAGTACTATAATTTGATCCAAAAAAGCATGGTCTTTGAGATTTAACTGAATTAGGCAAATTACATCTGCAATACTCAACCATTATTTAAACTTTGGGAAAATGTTATATATTCCTTTTTGCTTTCATTCATTAACAACTATCTTTTTCCTGATTTAAAGTTTAAAGTACGATAACTGTATCGCTAAAGCATCATTCTTGTGGCAAAATGTAGATCATGGTTCAATCAAAGTCTCGTGTGTTATATTACTTCTGACTTTTAATCAGTTGCAGTTTAATATTTCTTAAGCTAAATATTTTCTATCAATGTATAAGAGATACAAGAAATTATAATAGTTAAATTATCTTTTATTGTATTTAAAGTCACTGTATGATTGTTAACTGATGGTTAAATCTGACAATATATTGCTGATTTCTCCTTACCACCTATTATCAATTTAAACCACTAAAATATAATCAAAATAAATATTATAAACTCAAAACAACTTTTTATTTTTCTTCTCCTAATGCCCTTTTTTAGTTTCCTGTAATAATTTGATGATTAAACGATTATAATTTAATTATAAACACCAACATTATTGACGGGAATATGAAATTGATGTCCACACTCTCTACTTGTCTCGTTAGTATTTAAGCTTTCTACATTTTAGTTCGTAATAACTACCAAAATAGAAATGGCAATGAAGAGTTTAGTGTATAATTTTAATGCTCTAAACATTAATGAAGTTAATAAGAAAATTATCGTAATAGGGTAAAATCCTTGTATACGTAACTCGTTTGCCGCAGATTTCAAAAATATCGCCAACAGCGAAATTCTTGCGATTCATAACCATCAGCATAGCGTTTCATAATAAAAAAAAATTGTGAATCTCAAACTGGCAATACATAAACATATAATCCAAACCTTAATGTGGACAAATCCATCACGTTACAGATACTAGGATTAAGCCAATATCAGTAATAAAAATTTACTATACTACTATACTATCATATAAATCTACTTTGGAAATTTTCAAAATTAAAGGTATTAGGTAAAATAACTTTAAAAAATAATTCTAACAAAAAATATTTATTTATTTATTTTTTCCAGGGAGCATCTATTATTCGAATGATGAAGTATTTCCTTGGAGATGAAACTTTCAAGCGTGGACTCTCGGTAACGTAATCCATATTATTAAAACTAAAGTTTATTTTATACAGAAATATTATATTTATATTTTAATCTCAAACATGATAAATCTTTTCATAAAAATAATATTTGAGAAAATTTATTAAATTCCTCAGTTAGCTTATTTAATTTGATATTCCTTGTAGAATTATCTAAATGCGAAGAAATTCGACAATGCTGTACAAGATGATTTGTGGGAGCATTTGACTATGGTAAGAGAAATAATGTTTCATGAATTTTTAAAACAAATTCATTTATGTATATCACTTAAATAATTTTTATGGAATATTAATCGTTTTCTGAGCAAATTAAAACCTCTTTGGATTTAAAGATGTAAAAACGCGACGATATATATATTTGTTGAAGTTGTAGAATACAAAATTTTCTTTTAGAATCATGCAAAATATTTCAAAACAAAACATATAATATAAACCAGTCAATAAAAATACTTCAAATATTTATATTTAAAGGGATTATTTACAGAAAATTAATTCAGGGGATCTTCATTTCATATTCTTTCAGCTTTAACTAAACCAGATCTATGAATTTATTCACTCTCAAAAAGTCCAAAACCATGATTGGGTTTCTATATAGATCGTGTCTGAAAAGCTTTAGACAATCCAAAATATGATCGGGAGTCTTCTCTCCGACATGTCACGCAAATACTAAAGGTCTTTTCCCCATTACTCTAACACTGAGATCTTAAGTATCCACTTTTAAATCTTGTAATGGCTGTCTGATCGCTTCTGCTGCACTGAAAAGACAAACCCTTCCAGGTCTCTTTCCCTGATACCAGTGGTGCACTGGAGGGTTTCCAGGAGGCAAATGGAGTAAAAGGGCAGCTTCTGCTGTCTGAGAAGGCTGGAGCATCGAAGGTATAAGTCTGACTTGACTCCCTTGTCCCAGGCTTTGGCTGAGCATATTGGAGTAGCTTTCACGTCATAGGAGACCCTACTGGGAGATTATTCTCCTATTATACATCATCCACTCCGCCCAGGTACACCTCCACGTCGGCTACTAGAAAACACTTTGAGGCAGCCTGGGGGCTAGAAGGGGACGTTTTTTTTAATATCATTAATACTTGTAAAACAATTTTTGTTTTTAAGATTGAAAGTTATCTCTGTATTAATGCTCTCATTCTATAAGTTAAGAAAATGTCTTAACTGAGAAGTGTAATGTGTAGAATATAGCATATAAGGAGATAAAATAACAAAGCACAAATCCACGTTAGAATATTAAAATTATTCGGAATAGGGAAATAGGAATATGCCTGATATTTGAAGACAACAACTATAATTAATGTTTTGAAGAAGAAATATTCTTGGTGTCATTAAAATAATATACTAATGACACATAATTATTTTATAATCGTATTTAAAACTATATTTTATGGGCATCAACATGTTGTTTTTAAAAGTTAAATGATCGTTAAATGTGTCCTATAACTTAACGAGGTACACATCCATTTAAAAAAATAATTGCTCATAACCTTTTTTCAATCTTCATGCGAATATTTTTTAAATCTTAGGTTTGTGAAAAACACTTTTTTGAGGAAAAAAAGAACCTACTTTCCGGTTTACTTTAAACGAACATTACATAACTATTTTATTATGATCTATAAATGTTTTTATTGCTCCTTCGTGAACTAGTGTCAACAATATATATAAGAAAATTTTAAAAAAATTTTCAATAATACAATTTCCTTTAAAACAAGGTTTAATAAATTAATAAATTTTCCGCAGAACACCTTTAACCATCAGAAATTTTAAAACAAATAAATAAAGCCTTCAAATTTTTCATATACGTGTTAAGTTTAGTGATCATTTTTGTCAATAGGCAGAGAAAATATTCTTATAAAATGTGCGCGTAGTAAATTATTAAATGAATGCATTTCTCTGAATTGTTTTCAATGTCAGAATGAGAGGCACTTCTAAAGTATGTTTTGCTTAAAATCTGTATTTTTCTTGTAATATTATTTCAAAACTAAATTTTAGAATGAAATTTTCATTTGTAATAAATGTCTATGGATCTATTTGCTTAATTCTGATGTTATATGGAAATATGCAATGCAAACAAGAAACATATAAAAGAGGAAATAAAAAATGTTAAAAGATTTGTAAGTACAAATATCGATGGATAATCTTCTCAGCAGGGAGCATTATATAATGATAGCGAAATAAGCAAATTCGTGCAAACTAAACTTAAATCTTAAAAATTAGTTAAAAATTGTAATATCCTTTATTTTTTAATTAAACTTAGAGGGGAAAGGAAGATAAACTTCCATTTTCTCAAGCAATTAGTAAAATTTGTTACTTGATAGGTAAACAGTGAATTAGAAAGTAAAATTTTAAGTTCAAAGATTATTAAAAAAATATTTGATTGAAAATTGGGAACAGATGTTGAATAATCCAGGATGCCAAATTGTGAGTTTGGTGAATTTTTGGCGGATATTTTTATGTATATGGCAACCTAGTTTTTATTCCTTCAAAGATATGGAGATCTATAAAATTATGTAAAAAATTTTATTTTGGCAACCCTAATATTTACGTCATCGCACACATCACAATACCCCATCTTTACAACATTTCTTCATCGCCAAAAAAATTCAGAATTTTTAATTCTAGATTACAAGGCACCTGTGCCGAAAATTGTAAAACCAATGTGCAGCTCTATTAAAAAACTTTTACAAATATATTAAAAATAATAACATTTCACAATTTCAGAGATGTCGATAATGGAAACAAAAATGCTCATGATATTTTGCGTGATTTTAGCACATCTACTAAATAGTCATATGCTTTCTCTTATACCAACTCTCTAAATGACACAGTCTCAGTTAGACATCAAATTTTGTTATAATTATATAAAAAATACTCAACTTCAAGATAATTCTTGTCAAGATACTTAGTCAATTTCCTTTTTAGAAAGTGCGTAGCCAAATTGACGATCAAGTTCTATGGATTCATACATGTAAAAAAAATCAGTGAGTTGATTTCGAGATGTAATAAATTATATTGAATATTGTTAGAACAAGTTCAAGACAAGAAACGCTACTTTTCTTTTCCTTATGTTTGCCAAAAAAGGCATAACTTGAGGACCGAAAGTTATTTTTCATAGTCATCAAGAGTTTGCCTCGATATGTAATTTATATGTAGCTAATAAAATTATATCCCTGATCCGAAGATATGCAACCGTAAATCTGAAATATATATATTACAAAGTTAAAAATTGAACGAAACTTTAAAAACTTAAAATCTCTCCCATTATGATTTGGTTTATTAACCTATTGACTTTTCTGATTCGTATTTCAGTTTTTTTACCAAACAATAGACAACGTCCAGATCTGAAAGTCATTCAATATTCTAACATAATCACCTTTTTAAATACGTAAATCGTGTATAAATTTATTTCCCATGGTATGTGCTCGAATATGTGTAAAAACAAAAAGTTGGTACCATTTCGCAGTGATATTTTTTGCTTAAATTGATTTCACTACGTAATATCTACTCTCGCAAATTGTATACCGATGCTAATAAAGTGATATATGCTTATGATTTTAACAAAAATCCTATTCTCTATGCATATTTAAAAAAATTGCTTTAAAATATTCATTTAGTAATAAATCGCCAACAAATTTCCAGCAGAAACAAAAATTACTTTTTAATGAATGGTGATGGTGCAATTTTGAATTTAATTTTAATAAAAGCAAATTTTAAGCGAGTTTTCTTAGCATAAAAAATTTAACTGAATCTTTTCTGCATAACATGTCTGAATCCGCATTTCAATATCTTTTAAAACATTCCAAAATGAATGGAATAAATTTAGCACCTTAGAGAATTCCTATCTGTGATAAAAAAAAATGAAATGTTTTCGAACCAAAGAATTTTTTTTTAATAGAAAAAGAAGAATGGTAATTTTTTTTTTCTTTTTACATTTTTTTTCAAAATTCAATTACAATTTAGATTTTTCCGGGATTTAAGAAGCAATTAGATACATATATATAATTGAAATTAGAAACAATTTCAAATGTGCTACTTTTATTAAAAGAAACCTTAAGGGAGGCACAAGCTTATTTCCATATCAAAAGAATAGATACTATTTAAAGGGAAAATAATCTTAAGGAAGGCAATTTTTTTTTTCAAGAAGCACATTTAAATGTGGATATTTGCATTCTGTGAAACATTTACTAAAATATATATATATATATATATATATATATATATATATATATATATATATATATTTTGCTTTATTTTCTTCTGAAATATAGAGCACTCACATTCACCATATAGAAAATTAAATATTAGATTGCATATTTATGTATTTTATAATAATTATTTTATGCTTAAAATTTTCGAAAACTACATCCTAACCTTGTTTCAAATGTCATTCCTCCTCTTACGCTATCCTTATTGAGTACAACTCAGAGTTACTGAAAATTTTAAAACAAATATTAATTCATCAACATATTTGTGATTATGAAAATAGTATGTTATTTACCTAATCGAATATCACCCGTTTATATTACATTTACCAGCAATGATGTGGGGATCTTCTGAAAAAAGATAAACATTTACTTTCGTTTCATTTTTTCAATATGTTCTGCTAATACAGCTTGAACAGGTGTTAGCCTGTGTGTTGTCGTTGTTACCTATTGCATTTGGATACGCTCGCTATGCCGTTGGCTATGCAAATTTAAGTTAGTAGGTTGTGTCTTTCGTTTATCTAGAACACCACGAAGGTAGAAAAGTACGACTTTACTCTAAACTCCTCCGATAGATGGCACCACCATAGGATCCACTTTTATAACTTTGACATTAATCTAGAGTGGCGCCTGTAGGTGATGATTCATTCAAGATTTTCAGAGAATATCTTTTTGAAAAGCAGGAAATTGCTCTCTTTAATTTCTTTTCTGCTACGAAAAAGACGCATGCGATTATATGCTGATAAATCCTCCTTTATTCTATTCAAGTTTTCCTTGTTTGTTGAACGAAAGTTAGTTGGTCACGTAGTTTGCTTACCTATAATTAAAATTGTGCTACGAGATCAAACTAATAGGAATAAAAAAAATATTTTCGTTGGAGTCTTTAGCGAATAGGTACAGCATTTGGAATTTATGTCTGTAATACTCAATTTTTGGATGATTTGCATACCAAATGTGAGTAATTTCGATGATTTTGCTCCTTTGAATTCAATTTGTACTTTTCTTGCAAATACAACAAAATTTGTTTATAGAAAGGGTAGCTCATGATTTATCAAATTCAAATCACATTCAAACAGATACATGTCTTATATGGAATATAATTTTTTTCCGATTCCCTTATATTCTTCACCCAAAGATACTGAAAATAGCAAAAAATAAAAGTCATTTTACTCATTCTGCTTTTAGTATTTATACGTGTAAGTAACTCATATTTGTTGAATAGTTATTTCTAAAAATGATCGAACTTTTTAAATATATTTCGTTAATTCCGGTTTGGTGTGCTAAATATCCAATTGATTACCAAGTATAATCATTAAATATCTCATTACTTAACACATAACTTTTTTACTATGTTTAAACACGATTCTATATTCCTAGAATTAATGAATTTCGCTTGACTTAACATTATATGGTATCATTTTATTCACAAATGTAATTTTAACTAAACCAGACGCTTGTGTGTGAATTTAATTTAAACCGCTACAAATTTTCATGCTAGATAATCTGATAATTCTAAATTGCCTTTATTGAAATGTTTATATGTGTCAGTACAGCTTATTCAGTTAGATGTTTTTCTCCTTGAAAATATGAATTAGTTAAATTGTAGTTTATTTAATAAGGAAATTTAATTTACGACGTTATGATAAAATTAGTATAATTTTATCGTAACGTGTAGTTGAACTTTGAAATGGGAATCACATTTTCTTTTGCAAAATAAAAAAAATAATCCTTCAATGTTTAATAAAAAATAGATAAAATATATTTCGCATTATTATAAGTTTCAACGTTTATTAAATATTTATCACCAGAAAATACAAGTTTAAAATTCAAAAAATTACACCACTTTATTATCTTCTGGTTTGTATGATAATTAAATCGATATCATCTTGTAATTCATCACACATTTATATAAATATATATATATAATATATAATATATATATATATATATATATATATATATGCAAAGAGAGAGAGTAAGGAATATTATAAATTTATGTGTGCCAAATACCTTATGAATCAAAATGGAATGGTGAATCACATTTTCTTTTAACAACAAAAGATCTCATCATTAAATTTAAATATTTAATAATGCAAAAAGAATTCAAAATATTTTCTATTTTTTATTATTACAGTTCTATTATGGTTTGAATAAATTAGCATAAATAAATATAACATATTCAAATCAGAATATAGTACATTATAAACTATCCTCTATACATTCAAGTAATTTTATTGTACTTTGAATATTCTGTCACAAATAAATATTGAAAATTATCGGTATAATCATATATATCACTTTATCGGTCGAGGCATATATGCTCTTTTGCGTTTGAATAGCATATAAAGGAAAATACTGACTTTTAGGTGGTATTGTAATTTTACTGAGTTCAAAATTAGAAAATAGTGTGTATTGATATCAAATTTTGGAGTTTCCTAAATTTGAAATTTTATTTTAACATTTTTTACAACAAATTTATCATTGCTTTTTATTTTAATGTTTATTGAGTAAAATTGTTCTTAAGTGCTTATAGCTTCAAAGCTTTCAAAGTTCTTTATTATTTTCAAATTTTTAGAAATAATTTTCTTGCGCTATATGTGTTGGGATTTTCTCTTATTTGATCTCATTTTTTAACCTTTTAATGCTGTATAAACGATTATAATATATAATTTGCTCTACGCAAAATTATTCTTCAACGAAATGTTCTCTTCTAGGCGCAAAGTGAAGAAAATCGCATCGACGTGAAGACAGTGATGGATTCGTGGACTCTTCAGACAGGATACCCAGTGGTAAATGTTATTCGGGATTACTCCGCAGGAACCGCTGCAGTGCAGCAGCACCGCTTCTTGCTGGAAGCAATTGGATCAGACAAGTATTTCTGCTTTTGATAATCCGATTGATTATTTTATTCAGATTTTATCAAACTTTATGTAAAATTAACGGTTTTTATACAACATTTTTAAATCACAAGATTTTTAGGATTAATGTCATAGAATAAAAAAGTTATATGTTGGATATCTTCAATAAAAGAAACTTTAATACTTACTAATAAGAAAAGATTGAAATTTATTTGCAAACTCTTTCAATAGCATTATTTATAATTATTATATCTCCATGGTAGCCTAACGGTTAGGGCATTGGTCTTCCGTCTGAAAGGACGGGGTTCCATTCCTAATGCCGCCAAGACCCACCGAGTTCATGCCATATACGTGCTCTTTAAATCTGTGAAATAGAAAAATCTGCGCTTGGTCGTTGAGCAATTTTATTTAGTGTAACTGTCTGCAGAAAATATCCTTCCCCATAAGATCAATGTCAAAATTGAGTTAGTTAATTCTCTGGTAGTGCCATCTATCGGAGGAGTTTAGAGCAATGTCGTGCTTTTACCTTCGTGGTGCACTGGTTAAAAGAAATACGTACCTTACAAACATAAATTCGCATAGTCAACGGCAGAGCGAGTTTGGCTTGCCCAAGTGTCATAAATAACAACAACATATTATATATCAAAATTTTGTTAATAATTGCATTTATAATAAAATGTGGAATTAAAAATAGTGAATTTATTAATTAAATTAATAATTAAACAATTTTAAGATATTTATATTATCTGAAACAAAAATGTGTCGTAAATCGTGTTTCGAAATAATAATTATAACAACAAATTGGTTAGTTTGAGTTTAGAATTTTGAGAACAATTACTTTCTAAAAAGGAATTATATATTTAGGAAACGGCATTTTTAACGCAACCAATTTTTTTTTCTGAACCGGGGCTTGTTTCTCAAAGCTTAGTCCTAATGATCCATTAAGAATTCTTTAACTAAACACTAATTGTTCAGAATAGTTAACGATTGTGGCAACTTCTCTAAATCAATTTTATTGCTATCATTTTGGAATCCACTATTAATGTTTTTTTGAACTGATAAAGCTCACGGTTTCCATTTACAATTAATTTTTTAGATAAAAACTTGTAATGAGAATAATTTACACTTACATAAAAAAATAAGTTTCTTAAAATTCATTAACCTAATTTTATGTGAAGACATTACTTACACATATATATACATACGTTTGAATTATCGTCTATCCAAAAACATTAAGAGAAATACTTACTAATATTCATTGCATGTTAGATAATAAATAAAATATTCTAAAAACTTGTTCTATTTTTATTCCAAAATATTTCTGTCGTGCTTTTTCTATATTAAATCCGAAAATTAATATTGAATATAGTAAAAACTAATTCAAAAAAATTATTTTAATGTTCAGATATATCTTAAATTTTAAAGAATAGAGATTATCTTACACATACTTAATAAATAAATTATTCTAAAATCTTGTTCAATTTTTATTCCAAAATTTATCTATCATGCTATCACATCTCGAAATTGACATTGAAATATATTAAAAATTGATTCAAGGAATTATTTTAAGGTTTTCTGACGATATATCTTAAGTTTTAAAGAGAATAGGGATTATCTTCACAATAATTTAACTGACTTCATTCAACTTAAGATGAGATTTCTCCCCTCTGATTAAAACCAATATTCATGGAGAGAACTATTTTATAAATAATGCAAGTGTAGTAAATTTACTAGTTTTTATTATTTACTATTTTATTGGAAATCTTGAATCTTGTAGCAAAGGATTTTTTAAAATTTGTATAATATTAATTCTATTTTACCTTTGTAATCTAGTGTATTTACTCCATATGTAAAATGTTTTAGTAAAAAATATTATTGGACAAACCCATTAAAGATTTAATATTTATTTCTGTTGTTAATGAGTTTGAAATATTAAATTTCTGTTTATATTATCTTAACCTGTATTTTATTTTTTTTATAGTAGTCGATGGGAAATTCCATTCACATACACTGACGGTCGAAATCCAGACTGGGAACCAAATACAAAACTCTGGCTGCATAAGACGAATGGTAAACACTTCTATAGGTTAATGAATAATAAAATTTTATTGATAACTTATTTAAAAATACTTGTGGTTTATAAAATATTTTCTATGACATCATAAATATTTATAAAAGAAAATTATAAACTGATGTAATTAATTATTGAAATTTATTTATGCTTTCTGAAAATATTTGACCTTTATGCTATCATAAAATAACCTGGATAAGATTTATGACAGTTATAAGAAAGAGATATATTCATATTTTAAGCAACAAATATGCACTATTTACATATTTCGTGATATCTTTGATCAATACAGTTTGTAAAATAAATACAGGTTGGCTATAAAACATTTAATATTACGCATGTTAATTTAATATTTGAAATTTAAGATTCGTTTTTTATTATAATTAGAAATATTTTTCAAGTAACTAATTACATTTTGATTCTTGAGAAATTTTCTTGAATAAAAATCATTGCATTTTATGAGACTGATTTTTAATAAACTTAAACTATATTAATCATATTAAATGAAATATCAACATTTAATTTTTTACTATGGCGATATTTAATAATATTTGGCTTATGAAATGTGTTTTTAGGAAGTATTCAAGGCCTGCCTGGATCTAGTGAGTGGGTGGTTGCAAATATTCAAGAAGTAGGCTATTACAAAGTGAACTATGATGAGAAGAATTGGCAATTACTCATACAACAGTTTCAGAGCGATCACAAGGTTGGTATACGTAATTAAAGACATTTCCATGAAAGTATTGAATCAAAATATTCAGTATTTATTCGATATTATATATATATATATATATATATATATATATATATATATATATATATATATATATATGTATATATATATATATATATATATATATATATATATATATATGTATATATATTTATTTATATATATATATATATATGTTTTTATATATATATATATATATGTATGTATATATATATATATATATGTATGTATATATATATATATATGTATGTATATATATATATGTATGTATATATATATATATATGTATGTATATATATACATACATATATATATATATATATATATATACATACAAAGGTATACATTACAAGTTTCTAGTCGATTTCAACATTTTTATTAAAAATTTCACTTTTTGATGTTTGAAATCATTGTTACTTTTAAGGTAGTAAAACAAAACAAACGAACACATGAAATAATTTTAGGCAAAATAATTAAAAAAAGGAAAAAACCGTAAAAAAGAGAAAATACTTTAGAGCTTTAGAATGTATTTGATTTTATCCTAAGTTATACAAGATTTTTTATTTTTTTACATTTTGCATTAGAAAAATAATTTTAGTTTTAATCAATTTGTCGGTGTTTCTTGAAGTTGTCGATTATGTATTCATCTTATAAGAATTAACATTTTTGCAAGATTAACATAAATAAAAGCCTTAAATACGTCGCACTTTGCTTGTGAGTTGTGTGTAATATTAATTATGCAGTGCTTTATCGCTTATAATTTTAGACAAAGGGAATGTTTTAATAGCTTTTTAACTACCTTTTTGATTTATACTCGTTACAAAGTAATTCATTTGAACTGTCAACATATGTTTTCTTTTACTTTTGTAAAATGCTACTCCTTCATTTACCTACTAAAATATAATTGTAAAACAAACCTGAAAAAAGAAACAAATTTTATCATAAATTTCTAAATTCATTAATAATCGTTGGTGAAGTTTTGCTGCAATTAAAGCATCAGATCTTTATTCCCAAAAAAACATTTAGAAGAATTTAAAATTCATTTTTGGTTTTGATTTGAATCATGTCACCTTAATTTATTTAATAAATTGATTTATTTAATAGTTGAATGTAATGCTGAATTTGCTTAATTAAGGCATTTTTTTCAAATCTGTTATTCAATTTAAATTATAAATAAATAATTGCTTAGTTTTAATAAATTAAAATGTAGATACAGTTTAAATTTCAATTCTTAAAAAGAAAAGAAGTTTACATTATATCTAAGTTCAATACTCAATTTTTATGAGAAATACAAAATTTCTATATTTTTCTATAGATACATCTATATTAAATATTTTATTGCATGTTTCTCACAGAAAACCTTTTCTAAACATCACTTATAAGTTTTCTATTAAATATATTGTTCATTAGTTAACATGCGTTACACTGTACTATTTCAGCGTCTTCAGACTTTTCGCTCAAATTAACCTGATATTTCTTGATAATTCCTGCCAATAAAGATGTCTTTATGTGTAAAAACTGACCATAAAAAAACCTATCTGCCGAACATTAATCTATGAAGATAAACTCGCAAGGGTTTAAAATTGCACGTCGATTTGTAAAAGAGATCGGATTGAATTGCTCGATGCAATTTTTAAAAAATATGCTTGTAAATTTCATATATTAAATTGTAGGTTTCAATGATTCATAAATTGATACGTTTTATTTTATAAGCCTCTTGTGATCTATAATCTTTGGTTATTTGAAAATCGTATTTTTAATTACCTAAAGATCTAAGGACTTCTAAAATATTGTACTTGAACAAAAAAAAATTATTTTTACAATAAAATAACATATTAAACAAAAAAATTACATTTAGCGTTTAGTTAAATATTAACTCTTAATAAATAATAAAAAATAGTAAATCAAATAACTTGGCGTGATACAGGATTTATAGAAAGATATAAATTATGGAATGGGATTGATTTTAATAAATGATTGTAAGTGATTTTAATAAAAAGTTTTCCAATACCTTAAATACTGATTGAATAACAAATAATATTCAGAATATTGAAATACTCATCAATGTATATTAATGATAATTTTTAAGAGTAGAATTTTTATTTATATATATTATAAATTATCATTTTTCAGAAAATCCATCCTGTAAACCGAGCCCAAATCATTGATGACTCTCTTGATTTAGCAAGGTAATATTTGCTTTCTGTGTGCTTTTAAAGTTCTTCTAGTTTTACTTAATAGAAATTTATATTTGAAAACTAGTTTGATAACAGTAATAATTTTTCTAAATGGGGAACTAATTACATTAATTATTATTTATAATATGTATAAATCTCTCTGTCTTTGTATACAAAAACAATCAAAAATAGCTCATTTTATAAGATTTGCTTTCATTTAATTATAAAGGAATCGAAAAAATAACACATGAAAACAATTTTTCGTGTAATTTTATAAAAATGTAATAAATTTTACAATATACACTGATCTTTAATTTGTCATATAAAAGATTATTTTTGTTCATAATATACAAGGCACACTAATAAGGTTCAAAGTATACTTAAAATTTAAAATTATCACCTTAAGGACATTGAATAACAAAGAAAGTGTATAACATTTCAACTGTTAATAACCCAGTTTTGACTCATTACTTTATTATTTGAATATGAGAATTCCGGAATCACATTTTCTTTTATTGAAAAGATGTTGAGCAAGATGGAAACAACATTTTAACGTTTTTATATTCCTTACTATAATAAGGTGAATCAACTACAGAAGTTTTAGAGATCATTTGAGAGTATATTTTATCAAATAGACTAAATGCACTGTGAGAAACGTCTTTTCTTGCCAAGAAAATAAACATAGATTTCTTGCCAAGAAATAAACATATACAAAAGCAGACTTGTACTACAAAGAATTATACCTACAATTTTGATAAAAATGTACTAATTAATTTTAAATTTATTCCTGTAATATCAATCATTTTAATATTCTATTTCGATTTTTCCTGATTGAAAAATACCAAATTGAGATAGTAGCTGAGTAGGGATTGGGTAATAACAATGATGTATGGTATCTAATATTTGATTTGTTTAATATATATATTAATGTAAGTATAATATATATAAATAAATATACATTCCTTTTAGAGCTGGTCAGTTGAGTTATCACTTAGCTCTGAACACCACATTGTATCTTAAACAGGAAGATGATTACTTACCATGGAAAGCTGCTTTACATGGATTTTCATTTATAGATTCTATGATTTCTAGAAGCGCCATTTTTGGAAAATGGAAGGTATTTTTCTTTAGTTATTACTTTCCATTATAATAATATATTCTAAAGTAAAATCATCAATATATATAGAATTTTTTCTGAAAGCATCACATCTTGATATCTAAAATAAAGCGAATATTTAAATGACTGAAATAAGAAACATTTTTATTTTGATTTCTCTTATATTTTGTTCACAAATCAGGAAAAATTGGCAAAGACGAATCATAAATTATTGTATGTTTTATTTGATAATAATTATTTTGTATCAAAGTGTATAATATTGTTATAAATTTATAAACATTACTTAGATTTGTTTTAAAATATCTCAGACAGATCTGAAGTACTCAGGTTTTGGGCAAAAATTGCACAATTAAGCGCATTTTACGTTAAAAATGGCTTTTCTAATGATTTGGTTACTTGGCTATGTTTGGCGAGATTCTTGGCGAGTTGCCGAGAAATAGATATTTATGAAAAAATGCATCACCGAAACTCTAAGATTAAACGAGATAGCACAGAAACTTCCAGAAACCTTGATAAAACTCAAATATTCCCACCAAGTCAGGTATAACTAACTCCGCCCGACATAGAAGTAACTGTTAGAGATGTTCAGTCTTGAATGCTAGTCAAGAGAATAGAAGACTTCTGTGTTTAGAAGCTGTTTTCTCTTGTATTAGCTGAATTAGAGCTGTGTAATTGGGATTTATACTGCTGGAATTTCCTGTTGGATTTGCTACCAATAAAAATCTTGATTGTTTTATCGACTTTTAATCAACACGAAACCCGAAGCATGATGCAATATTTTTCATCATATAAACAATTTTTGTAATTAGGGTTCATTATAAATCTCAGTTCTCTGTTAATCATCGATGGGAAAAGAGATATTTGTCAGCCTGGGGTTTTTCCTGTATTTTCACCTCGTTTTTTCAAGCTATTTAAAATCGTGAGGATGATCCTATTAATCACAGCTTTATTTTAATTTACATTAAAATGAAGGGCAAATTTATAATTGAATTTCCTAACCTATTGTAAAACTTCTGTGCCATAACACTAGAAGAAATTTTGATAGTTTCATAACAACATTCATGTAACTTTTGCTAGAGGCTTTAGCTAAAAAAATTATTTTGTGAAAATTACTAAGAAGAGATTGCCACCTTCATTACTCATGCTATTTACCAATGAGAAATAAATAATCTACTATTTTGCTATAATAAGGTTCTTCAGAAAATCTCGCACACTTTTTACTTAATTGGAATCCTATATACTATCTATGAAATACTGCTTTCTAAGCAATGCTATGGTCATTACATAAGATAGTAACTGCATACTATATACATGTCTTCCAGATAGCGCATTATGGTGCCAGAAAAATTCAACTCAACTGATTAGGTTTTTTGGAGTGAAAGATAGAACTCCGCTATCTCTACAAGCAGAGAAAAATACATTTAACTTCATCACTTTAATATTTAGTAAGCACATTAAGAAACTCAATTGCTGAATAAATTAATAGAATATAAGTCGAGGTGTTTGCTTGAAAGTTTTCTGAATTTCCTTCCCTTTTCTTCATGAGATAAATTTTTACGAAACCTGCAAAAATGACCTCACACAATTACTGTAATATATAAACTTCTTGTGTCCTCTGATGGTGGCTGCAGCACATAAAATTGGTCATGATCTCAATGTTCATGTGTAGTTAGAGCTTTAGGAGTCTGGGGTTAGGCTTTAGGTGTAATTACAGCTTTAGGTGTGTAATCATAGCTTAAGGAATCAAGTCTGAAGATTTTCTATTTGTATCATATTTTAAATTACGAAGACTTTCCCTCTTTTGAGGTTACAATAGCACACTCACTGTACGGTGTACAATACAAGAAGCCATCATGGGGACAAAATCTAGGTAATATAGTTATAGCCAATTCTTCAGATATTTTAAATAATAAAAATTAATATTTTACATGAACAAAAAATAGTTTACTACTTATAAACAACAAGAGATGGATGTGGCGCTTATATCATATGTATAAAAGTCTCTCAGGGTGGGTTCTTGGGAGTTTTCCGGGTTTCCTCACTTGGTACACGTGAATACGGCCTAATATCTATGAAAATCATACTGTAAGGCTATTTACGCTATGGATATTAAAATGTTTTATAACAACTTTTGGCCATTATGCCGTCCACTATACGTTATCAAATTATCCTAATCCGCTAAAGTTGTCTTCGTTATAACAAACTCCGAATTTTAAAATAAAAAAAAAAAAAAATATCAATGTGATATATTAAAATTCTATCTGTACTCAAAATGTTTATTTTTTTATAAATGTTATATGTTATTCAAAAAATTAAATTTAAGTTTTTTCCCTTCCCCTTTATTTATTTGTTTATTTTTAGAAATATGTTATGGATCAGTTGAAACCAATGTATGATCGTCTTGGATGGAATGAAAGTCCAGATGAAAACATCTTAGAACAGTATGTAATTGTTTAATAATTTAAATAATCTTCTGTAAGATATTTACTAGTTTACATACATACATACATATATATATATATATATATATATATATATATATATATATATATATATATATATATATATATATATATAAATATATATATATAAAATGTAATGTATTATTAATGTATATATATATATATATATATATATATATATATATATATATATATATATATATATATATATATATATGTATATATATATTTATTAATGCATATATATATATATATATATGCATATATATATATATATATATATATATATATATATATATATATATGATATATATATATATATATATATTTATTAATACATATATATATATATATATATATGCATATATATATATATATATATATATATATATATATATGCTTAAATTAAACAAGTTACTTTTTCGAAAGCAATAATGTCATGAATCACATCACTTTCATATGCTTTGGAAAGACATTTTGTTTGATAATACTATATTTTATTTATTTCATTAATCAGATATTTATATAAAATTTTTAGCCATTTTAGTGTGTATGTGAGAGAGAGAGATACTGAGGATTGATATACATATCATCCAACGCTGTTAAATTTTCTTATTTGAAATTATCTGCATTATAGTTTAGTTCATCATTTTATTATTAAATTTTATTAAAATATCAGAATTTTTTTTATATACTTGATAGCTGAGCAATCAGCAGAATAAATATTTTAAAACAATTTCCGCAATTTACACAATATTATTTTATCAATTGAATATTTATAGTATAACTATTACTACATATTTAATTTCTTGTAAACTTCCATTTAATTTATATATGTATTCTATGATTAATTATATTGTTATAAACTGAATCCTTTTATTATTTGGTTATAACTTTTAAGAATTAGAGCGAACAAAAGCAAAAATTTAAAAAAATTCCATTGTCTTTTGAAATTTTGCGCGTCCAAGCGACCTGGCGATAAAGCAGCGTGCATTAAATGAATAATGACTTATTATACTATGTGTTTTAATGACATTTTCAGTGACATTTTGATCAAAATTACAATGAAAAGTCGAAAACAGTGAATTTCTTAAAATCTGTGCCGGATCTACAATTACACAACACAATATACTAAATTTTTCATTAGATCAGTACTTTTCACTACTGCGTAGTACATAGTGCCCAATTCTCAATATATAAAATATAATGATTGATCCAGTTATGTATAATTTTGTCCATTTATGATTATCTGTAATACATAAGTCTTTCAGTTTACTATTAAATCTTATTTTGTAACTCTCAAGATATTTTATAATGAATTTTAATATTTTAACATAATTACAAAACGTCAGAAGCAAACACTAAGACTAAACATTTTGTGAAACTATATAAAAATAATATAAAAACAAAGCATATTTAAGACACACACCTGTAAAATCCTCTTCACATTCTTTTGTTTCCGATGTTGGCCGATTAGGAGAGTTGTTATCAATCAGGAAAGTTCCAAAATAGATTTACATTTTCCATATTATTGCTTGAGTAAATAATTTTAATGTCTATATAGTTAAATTTTTCTTATATATAATTCACATATATAGAAAAGAAAATGAAGAGTTAAAATAATCAAATCGCTAACGATATATAATTCATATAAATAAATATATAAGTAATATTTTTCTTTATTTGGGTGTTTTTTTTTCGAAAAAATTCCTTTTATTTAATTACGATTTTACTTATTTTTCACTTTTTTTACTTATATTTCATCACCCCATTTGTTACTTTGTATTAATTACATATTTGTTTTTATTTATTCGCTTTTTAATGTCTTTCACTTTTGCATGTTTGGAGAAAGATGTATAACTTTATAACAGAAGAGAGAGAATTTTATTTCCTTAATGCGACACATTTTTTTTATTATGTTTTCTTAGATACAAAAGGACCAGCGTTTTGGGATGGATGTGTGGTTATGGATATAAAGATTGCATCCAAACAGCTCAGAATAAATTTGATGAATGGAGGCAAGATCCTGCAAATGTGAATATGTAAGTTTGCAAATAATTTAAACACAATAATCTCAAAACTGTAAGAAATGTAATTTTTTTAAAAATCTAAGCCCACATTAATTCCGAAAATTTTTTTAAAAAATTCTGTGT